>JAQIWQ010000104.1:0-25938 GCA_034695825.1 Folsomia inoculata | reverse complement strand
AATCTTTACCACCCTAACCACGCTCTCTATCCCAAAAATTTTAGCTATTGGGAAGAATTTTCCATTTTAAAATTAGAACGCATGGTTGAAAGGGAGTTTATTCAGTGCGGAAAAACTGTCTTTGTAGCAAAAGGACCAGATCTGAGACCTGAACACTTATTTCTACTGAAGCAATATCCCTGGATAAAGATTCAAAAAAGCAAAGACTCACTCCTTCCAGAGTGGAATGTAATTGAGTTCTTTCGGGCGGGAGTTTCAAAAGTTCCCGGGTATTACAAGTCGTTGGTGGAGACTGGAATTTATAAAAGGATGATGCACGAGATGGAAGTAAAGGAATATTTTGGGCAACAACGGGCGGGAGAATACAAACGTCCGCAGGAGAGCATGACAATGGACGGGTGCATAGTTACATTGTTCATTTTGGGTGCTGCAGGGTTATCAATTGGAATGATTTGTTTTATTGTTGAATCTCCTCGTAACCTAATTCTACACTTTCTGATTCTTGCTATCAAAGCTCCCTACACTTTATATTTAAGAGCCTTGTCAATGAAACAAAGCCTTCGATTCTGTACAAAATCATTTACATTTACCAAAGCTCATCGTTTAATTTCGCAGTTTTTTATTCGGATTATCGAATATATTTGTTCCTTCTGTTTAAAAGCCTTGGCAAAAATGAAGAAGAAATGTTCCCGTAAGGTGTATATTTCTCAAGATTTTTTAATTGTAGTAAGCAATCCCGAGAAAAATAAGCCAGAAAAGCCAAATAAAAAATAATATTTAATGCTATTGACTCTACCTTCTGCTCATAGCGAGCTGCGATTAATTTATGAAAGAAATATGGAATCACAACGATATAAAAAAATTATAGCCCCGGGGGGAATCGAACTCCACGTCTTCAGAATTCATGTCTGACGCTTTTACCGTTACCAATGTATCAAAATACTTTGACCTCTGCGAGGAATAACAAGCTCTGATAAACACATTTATTCCTAAATCCTATCTATGTATCTTTGTATTTTAAATATATTTAAGATATTATTAAACCTAATTGATAATACTTGCAAGGGCTGCTGGCTAATATGCAATAAAATGATGATGATGATATCGATCAGAACTTGAGCACTTTCACATGACTAATCCAACCTAGTTTATTTATAAAGATTTTATCATGTTATCAACTACTTACATGCATATAGCATGATTGTCTTCGTGTGGCTGGTACATGACTGCCAGATAAATATGCCAATTTTTGCTAGCAGCCAATATTCTTATTGATAGAGGGCAACAAACAATACAGAACAAACTAAGATGATTAATCCATTACACCAAAACAAATGTGACGCTCCCTTTCAATCAACGCTTGTTACATCCAATCTTCTAATTACGAATAAATCGAAGTGACAGAATGGAGGAACAAGGTCCAGTTTCATTTCGTGATACGTTAGTTGCGGTCTGGAAATTTGCGAAATTATCACGACCTCTACGAATTACATTACCCAACAAAACTGCATCTACAAAATGCAAATTTCAACGTTTATCCTCAGGCTAATCCAATTCTTTGGACAGTTTCCAATTACCTTTCAATCCTTCCCAGACAGATTTCAAAATAGCCTCGAAATTGAAACGGGGAAGAATAAGAAAGGACGCCAGAAATATCCGTTGCACAATTTGTTTCAAACTATTATTCTTATCTTACCCCCACTGTTCTACTCCTTTATAGCATCGTCTGTGGTTGTCGTTTTTCTGACAAATCTGACCTTTTTAAAAAATAGAATTCCACCGCAAATTTGGGCTGTTAGGAGAACATTCTACTACGCCTTAATTACTAAATCAGCTTCTCACTTGTTCACCTCAATATTCATCAAACTGAACATGCTTTATAACCGCAACAAATTTCAATTATTTTACAATAATTTCACAGATTTGATAGAATCGGTAGAAATCTTTATTGGGGATTTCGGTGTCTTGAAATCGAACCGATTTGAAAAAAGATTCCATCAGGGGACGTTCCTATTTCTTGTCATTATCACGGCATGGAGCTTTGAAATGCTTTATGATCATAGTAACCCTTCATTGCCTTCAATTTTTGTCTACGTCCTTCCCTCTGTTGTAGGATATTTCCACTCAATATTTATATTCCTTGTCATTTACTTTTTAAATTGGTATCTCGAAATTCTGAAACGGATTGAATACATCACTCGGAATAAGTTGCATTATTTTGAGAGTTTTGAGCAAAAATTTTGCATCAGTGTTAAGCTTGACGCTGGTTGGTTTTGTCCAGGTAAGAAACATGGCAAAAGTAAAGGAATTAAAACTTGGAGAAAAGATTCCGTCATTTTATCAAAGCTGTATAATAAAGTTTGTGAACGAGTGGAGGAATTTAATGAATTATTTAAAATTTGGATAATCATCGACATGGCGCATAGCTTATCCAGAATTGTGTTTTCGGCCTATTTTATAGCGTCACTGCTATCCAAGCCTGAAGTTAATGTTAGAGGAGTTTTCCAGAACTTTTGTACAGTTTTGGTATATTTTTACTTGTTTTACATCCTCTGTAAAAGAGGTTCGCAAATTGTGGATGAGAGTAAAGTAATTGTGAATGGACTACAGTCTCTTGCAACAACTGAGAACCTTGATAGTAACGTAAGTTTATAGTCCTAAATCAGTCCTAAACATGTGGGTTTTAGCAAAAATAAAGAAAATTTGTTTTAGATGGAAAACCTTCTTAGAAATAAATTGAAGAAATGCCGGATTACCACTAAATTCTTTAATGTGGACCTCCAAATATTAACTCCTGTAAGTACCAAAATTGATTTTCATATGATTTTCATATGATTTTCAAATGATGGCTTTCTTTATTTTTGCAGATTCTTGCATCAGTGACGACTTATTTACTTGTCCTAATACAATTTCATAGAAGCGATTGCAGTTAAATAAGCAAGTTGTAACTATTATCTTAAATGTGTTGTGATGTATGATTTCTATAACAAATTAAGATAATAAAAATGTAACCAAAAACTGAGGCGACAGTGGCGTTGCTGTAAGTTGTACAAGGCACAAAAGTGACTTCCACCTCGACATTTACCCACCTCTTTCTTTGGTTATGCGACGTCAATAGCCGTGCATTTTAATTTTAGATTCTTACTCCCCTTGAAATTCTGCGGACCATACTGGATTTTTTCGATTTACAAAAGATCAGTAATACATCTATGCCCTCACATTGAATATTGTTAAAGGTTTTAAATCATGTCAAATTATTTCGATATTAAATTACATCTTGTGGTTTGAAGGCACATTATGTATAAAGAATAAAACATTTTGCGAATAAATTATCATATCTGGCAATCGAAATTAAATTTGCGAGTTGGCTAACCTCCATAATATTTCAGGTGGCTGTTTAATTACTAAAAATGTTCAGCCAGCTATAGGAACTGATGTGACTTGGGAACGTTCAGATTATAGAAACTATATATACAAATTTGGGCTCGAACCCACCTCATCTTTATATCGATCAGAACACGAAACTCACCCAATTATTTATAAAGGTTTTATTGTTCTATCAAGTACTTACATCCACAGAATGATTGTCTTTGTATGGAAAGTACAACGAATTTGAACGAATACTCAATAAATGTGCCAATTACTGCTAATAGCCAATCTCCTTAATGATATAGAGTAATTACATAGTACATACAAACAAAGAGGATTAATCCATTACATCTAAACAAACGTGACGTTCCATTTCAACCAGCACTTGTTATATCCAATCTTCCAAATATAAATTGATGTGACAGAACCGTAGAATAAGGTGCAGTCTCATTTCGTGATAGCAAGCATACGTTAGGTTTAGTCCCGAAGTTTTCGACATTTCCCAAATCTGCTACAGTAACATTGGAAAAATGCAGATCTCAACGTCCATTCTAAGACTAATCCAATTCTTTGGACTATTTCCAATTACCTTTCATTCATTCCTTCAGGAGAGATGTAAAAATAGCCTCGAAATTGAACCGCGGACGCGAAAGAATAACAAACGACGCTGGAGATATCAGTTACAAAAGTATTTTCCCGCGTTGATTCTTATCCTGCCCCCGTTATTCTACTCCCTTATTGCATCGTCTGTGGTTGTCGTTTTTCTAACAAATCTGACTTATTTAAGAAATAGAATATCACCAGAAATTTGGGCTACGAGGAGAACATACTATTATGCTTTAATTATTAAAGGAAGTTCTCACTTGTTCACGTTAATTTTCATCAAATGTAATATGCTTTATAAACGCAAGAAATTTCAAACATTTTACAACAATTTCAAAGATTTGATAGAATCGGTGGAAATGTTTATTGGGGATTTCGGTGTCTTGAAGTCGAATCGATTTGAAAAAAGCTTCCATCAGGGGACATTTCTATTTCTTGTCATTATTACGGAATGGAGTGTTGAAATGCTTTATGATCATAATAGAACTTTTAATTCTTCAGTGACGACTGTTTTTGTTTACGCGACTCCCTCAGTTATAGGATATTTCCATTCGATATTTGTATTCCTTGTCATTTACTTTTTAAATTGGTATCTCGAAATTTTGAAGCGGGTTGGTTCCATTGCACGGAATAAGCTGCATTATTTTGAGAATTTTGAGCAAAACTATTGCATCCAAGTTAAGGTAGACACTTGCTGGTTTTTTCCGTATAAAGGAGTTAAACCTTTGAGTAAAGATTCCGCCATTTTATCAAAATTATATTGTGAAGTTAGGGAACAGGTGGATGAATTCAATGAATTATTTAAAATTTGGATAGTCATCGACATGGCGCATAGCTTATCCAGAATTGTATTTTCGGCCTATTTTATAGCGTCACTCTTATCTAAACCTGAAGTTAATGTTAGAGGAGTTTTCCAAAACGTTTGTACCGTTTTGGTATATTTTTACTTGTTTTACATCCTCTGTAAAAGAGGTTCGCAAATTGTAGAAGAGAGTAAAGTAATTGTAAATGGGCTGCAGTCTCTAGCAACATTTGAGAACCTTGATAGTAACGTAAGTTTATAGAGTTTTTTTAATTAGCCGTAAATGGATGTTTTATATTTTTTGCCAAAAATTGGTTTCAGGTGGAAAACCTTCTTAGAAATAAATTGAAGAAATGCCGGATTACTACTAAATTCTTTAATGTGGACCTCAAAATATTAACTCCCGTAAGTACCAAAAAAGTCAATTTCATATTGAGAAAATGATAACTTTTATATTTTTGCAGATTCTTGCATCAGTGACGACTTATTTACTTGTCCTGATACAATTTCATAGAAGTGATTGCAGTTAAATAAGCAAATAGTAAACTGTCAGCAGATACCTGTATAAATATCTGAAATATAAGTAAGTGTTTCTAGTGCTTTCGTGGTGTGTGATTTCTGTAACAAAATTTAAATAATTTATTGTTAAAATTCATAAATTACAATTTACGGTCGATAATAAAAATTTAACTAAAAAATCTTAATCGAGAGCAGCGCTCCGCGCCACCAAACCCACATGGAATTAAATTGACCATGGTTAACACTACTTTCTACAGTACTGGAAAATGCATACATTATCAATATACATTTTTTAAAAAGAAATCATGTTGTTACAATGGTATTCAGTTTGTGGTGGATCATGGAATTGAGAAACAGTTGTTGTGGCGTTGACGTGCTAGTTTGGGCGTTTAGTAGAGGAAGAAGGCTGGGACGTTGATGTCACCAACCAGAAGTACTACTAGACCAGTCCAGAAGAGTCACCAACGACGGAATCAACAAAGCTCCACCCTTGTTGCACCCATTCTTGTCGGAGAGGCAAGTTTCGACTGCTTTTTCTTTTGTGCATTTAGTCTCCCCTTGAGAGCAGCCCCTGATTACATTCGTGTCAGTACTCATCTTGGAGCAAGCTGAAAATGTTTTCAAGAAAATTGTTAAATAAGGTTACGGTATGGGGTAGCAGAGGTATGCATGTGGTGTGGTGACTTACCGTCGTACACTACGTTTAGGATCACAGTCCGTTGTACCATTTTTCTTGTACTCTTTGTCATCGATCGCAACCTTGTCGTCGTGCACGTCGCAGTCGAGCGCTGCAAACGTTGAAGGACAAAAGGAGTGAATTTATGGAAGAGAGAGAAAGTTTGATTATTTATTACCCAAGGCAGAATGACAAGGGTCACCAGCAGAAGACACCATCACTGCACCGCTCGCTGTGGCCAAATACTCAAGTCTCTAATTAAAGTGCCACTTGATGAACCACTGTTATTTCGCTAATTAAGAAATTACGGTTAAACCTTGGGTTTGACAAAAAGGTTAAGATATCACTGGGCAGATAGTCCCCAATATGTTAGAAGTTGAGCTAATTTGGCGTCTTTTACTACCCTTCTCAGTTCCGTAAGTGCGTGGTCAGTAAGTACTGTGTATAAGTACATAAAAGTGTGAACAATCCAGGCCAGCTCAATTGAAATTAATAATGCACAAATTCCATATAGTGCAAACACAAATGATGCACACGAAAGAATGAATACAAATCCTATTTCTGATTTCTTTAAAACAATACAAAGTACAAATTAAAAGAAACGAATTAAAGATTACAATTAAATTGCGCAAAACTATTTTAAAATAATTTCACAATTAGTCAAAAAAATTAAAATTAATGAACAATTAATGTCGGACAAACTTATAAACGGCAACCGCTATACCTTCTTCTAGTCTTTTAATTTCAACACTCTCTCTCTTAGCGCTCTTAAATCTTTGAAAATTTGAGCCCTTAGGTCCCCCCACGCGTTGGAAAGGGATCCAGAAGCCACTCCATTCTTGTTGTTATCCTCATCCACAAACTTTTTGAATCGATAGGGAAACTATGAAACATTAATATTCCTAATAATAATTGCATGTTTTTCACAATTAAAAAATTAATGAATAATAATTAATAAATAAATCAAACTCTTATAAACTTACAATGTACTCCATGGGCATCACACTCCTTAAAATGCCTTCATTTTGGGCATAAAAGCTCTTACAGTCTTTACGAGCATTTACATATTGCTTCATTTTTTCAACGTGCTCTTCCACCTCTGGAAATGGCATTGTCTCGATTAGCAAATCAAAATCTGTCATATTCCTCCTTTCCCCTCCTCTCAAGTATGGAAAAAAGAATAAAATCTTTGCCACAGATTGGGTGTAGTAGGGTGAAGTTTTTATGTAGAAATTGTACTGGATATTTTCCCACAATTCATCCAACTGTTGAAATTTGTCTGCCAATATTTTCAGAATTCTAGTAGAATTTTCCAAACTTTGAAAACACTGGATTAAAGTAACATTTGAATTCATGGCTTCCTCGAAATTCCTCTCCATCCCGGCCTCATCCAAATCTTCTCCAAACCATGAGTCGGGCCATAGAAATATTTTAGCGTTTCCAAGCAGTGCTATTTCCTCCTCTTGAAACATTGAGAGTTGGACTTTTGGAAGGATAAATGATTGAACAGGGTGCTCATAGCTTTTTGCATCTTGAAGAGAAAGATTAGGACTTTTTATCTGAAATATCTCCACATCAATCAGGGCTAGTTCCCTCGTTAAATGTTCCAGTTCCAGGGTTGTAGAGGAAATAAACGACCCTGGTCCGCCTGGTACTTTCACAGTCATTTTCTCGTACTGAATCGTTTGCGCTTTTAATGAAGAAAGTCTGGTTTGCACACGGCGCAAACGGGTTTTAATAATCGAATCTACATTTTCATCAATCCTTTTTCTTGAGTTGGTATCCACCTATATAAAAAATATGAATAATAATAAGCAACCATTTAATACATTTTATCTCCGGTTTTTTATGAAAATATTTTTGCGTACCAGTTCCAACTGTCCGTCAATTACTGATAGCAGTTCCCTGAGTTCTTTTTCATGTCCAAATAGAATTTGACTAATTGTAAATTTCGGTTTGAATAAGAAATGTGAGTCAATGGCGTAAATGAGGAGGGAGGTTCCAAATATTGTTACAAGGAGGAGGAGGATTGCGCATTGAATTGTTCTAATACTGCTTCCGGCAGCCTTTTTATTACTTTTTACTTTTAATTTGGATGACACTTTTACTTTATTTTGAGATTGAGACTTTCGGCTTTTCACAGCCATCTTTTACTAACTACTATTTTACAAAAATGACTGATTTTCCCTTTTAAAATTGTATGGAAATTTGTTTTGTTAAAACTTGGCTTTTTCAAATAATTAATACAAAGTTAAAAGTGCCAGCTTAGGAATGAGTTTAGTTGCCATTGGGTTTGTTTGGTAATCTGATATAGAGTTTACTGAAAACATTAACTATATATATTAACCAAGTTTAGCTATATAAGGCTTGCTATAACATTTATCCTCATGCTCATGGATTACAAGCTGTCTTGAAATTTTATCCTGCTAACCATTAAGTCTGGCTGGTAAAGGAACAAACACTTCTTGGGCTTAGATTGTGAACGATGGAAGCAGAATGCATTTACATAGGTTGGATTTTAAGGGTTAACTCTCGAAATGCATATTGTATTCTATTTTAACATCAACGTATTAACGCCAAGTTATTTTCATAGGGATAATAGAACACTACACTAACCATGCACACATTTTCAGGGCCAATTGCATTTATCCACGTATAAAATGTTCAACTAAGAAAGGCTTAAGAGAAGGAAAAGAATGAAGGGCATGGAAATCGGAAACTACTATGCAGTCCATGATGGTTGACCTGGACTGTTTAACCATCTTATGTTAAAGATAAGTACAATATTTGTTATAACAATCCGTCCAAATCCAGTTCTTGCTTAATAAGAGCCATGCTCTCTCTCTACTTCATAGATTCCACGTATTTTAACGTTCAACTCTAAGCATTGGTCATGCACTTAAGTTAAGCGAACAATTGGAAATCATACTATGCATTAGGCTGCAGTCTAACCCAGCATCGGTTCTCCCAACTTAGTAAACTAAACTACACTAATTGATGGGACCATTGTATTGACTACATGACACATATAAACTCGTTATAGGTATATGTGATTGGCGAACATGTCCCCATTCGCCTTTTTCCGGTTAGGATATTACTGGAATTGTAGAACATATTTGACTGGATGGACCACGACGGCCTTTTGCTACCTTGATGAGGATGGAAATGCAATGAATAGTTGGTGGGAAACAATGTTTACTTTGTATGAGTATTTTCAAAAATAGAATTTGAAATGGATTTTGGAATAATTCAGAGACAAAGTTGGATCTTTAGAGCATTTCGATTATTGGATATGTGCAATTTGATGCGAGTCTCAATATGGAGTGAGAAACAGGGAAGGCACTTTTCCACTCATCTTTTCTGCACCAAACAAAGTCATGAAAATTTTGTCATGAAAATCATGTTATGAAAGAGTCGTGAAAATGAATACGTAATGGTGTAGCACTTGGAAAATTTAATTTTGAAATTCTGAAACAATTGATTTTACGGGCGACCGTATACAACGCTTTATTAAAACGTGAGGATGAATGCAATTATCCTGATTTTGTGAAAATTACAAATTCCTTTTGTGTTTATTTGTACAATTTAGAAGAAGTAAACTTAAATCTAATATGAGAAACCTACTCTTGGTAAATTTAAGCAACTTTTTTAGAATAAATATTTCATATAATAAAGATTAATACAAGAAATGGTTTTTGTAGCTTGTTATTTGAAGCTGACAGCGAATCTTATAAAGCCATCAACCAACAGCCCTATTATTTGCTATCACTTCTTTTCCTGTATTTCCTCCACCCCAATCCTCCCAACGTCAAATTCCCATCCTATCCTTGAATCTTCCAACGTTTCCCATCATTATCATAAACCCAAACAATGTCATGTCTCCCCTTCATATGTCGCCCAAGCTCATGACCGCTCTTGTAAACTTTTCCACACCCCTTAATAAAACAGGCATGACTCCTCCGTGGTCCATGACTCCTTTTTACATGATAACTCAGGGACTTATCAGTCTTGTATACTTTACCACATCCCCCAATCTCACAAACCCTAGGCTTCCTATCGCCATCATGAGCACTTTTCATGTGATAACCAAGACCACCTAGGCCAGTAAACTCTCGCCCACAACCCGCCACTTTACAAACCTTCCTCATATTTTCATGCACCGTCCTCTGATGGCGACGAAGGTTAGCTTTCTCCGTGTAGGCCATTTCACAGCCGGGAAAAATGCAGACGAAATCCCTTCTTCCTGAATGCGTCGCAATGTGCGAGACCAGTCGTTTCTGGCTCACGAACTTTTTACCACAAATTGTACAAACCCAAGGAGATTCCTTCAACTGATGAAGCCTTCCATGAGCGGCTAAACCACTCTTGTCCTTGAAACATTTTCCACAATCAGAACAGCCAAAGGGTTTAACGTCATTTTCTTTATGAATATTCTGCACGTGCTTCTCCAGAGCCACTTTTTGCTTAAAGGCTAGCGAGCAGAGGGAACAGGGGTAGGGCTTTGCGGAAGAATGTGTCACCAGGTGTTGATTCAATTTCCATCGAGATGTAGCTCGATAACCACATCGGGTACATTCATATGGACAAACATCAAGATGAATCTTCTTATGAGCTGTAAGTTCAGGTTGGAATTTAAACCTTTTTCCACAAGAGCCACAAATAAACTTCTTTTCAGTAGAGTGACGAGGCAGATGAATCTTGAGGTCACTCATTGCACGGAATTTACGAAGGCAAACTGGACAAGAATGCTTCCATCCCGCTTTAATAAGCTCAATACCCCCTTTTGGGCCGTGTTTTGCGATTGTGTGACTTTTTAATGTTTGATCACATGTATACGTTTTCGGGCAGACGGAGCAAAAGTAGGGCCTGAGCTGAAAACACAAGAATAAATTCAAACCAATTTAAATTTTTACCAAAACAAAATAATTTCTCATTTTTTACAAACCCTTGTATGCCGATAAGAATGCTGGTCAAGATTTGCCCACCCGAATAAGACAACGTTGCAAAAATAGCAGACAAAATGTGGGATTTTCTTTCTGCGTAGCTCATCCACTCCCAAATGCGTCTTTCTATGATGGACCCATTGTTCTTTAGAGCTTAAAGGTTTCCCACAAATGGAGCAAGGACCCCAGGATTTCCCACCCTTTTCATGGGTCGCCTTGTGTTTTCGTAAACTGATGTAGGAAGCCAAAATTTTGTGACAGATGGGACATTGGGGTGTAGTGTGAGTCGTTTCTAGGTGAAGGTCTAGATTTTGAATACTTTTAAATCGTTTAGGACAAAGATGACAGTGTTGCATATTATGTGGCTCATCATTTTGTAGCTCTTCTACTTGGATGGGCTCAGTCTTAATTTCCAGCTCAATGTCGATATTGTCGTCGTCGATACTGCTCTCTACTATCGCGTCACCAACGTCGGGATATTGCAGTTGGCCCTGTTCTAAGCCGTCATTTTCTTCATCATACATTGGCTCTTGTTTAATTGTCCTAGTAGTAGCAACCACATCTTCTTCTTCACCTTGACCTTGTCCCATCGTTCACCTTGAATTGAACGTCAGCATGTCATTAGTTTATTACCTTCATTTATTTAAATGTACTTGATTTACTTACAATCAACCCCAGTATGTAGGTTTTTTATATGGATTGACAATCAATCATGCAAGGAACAAATTGGCACTATGTAACAATCTCTGGTTCCAATCTATAATAGAATGATTCAAAAACAAATATTAATTAATTAATTACACATTTAGAACATTATACACAATTTAAGGACTCTAAAAGTCTTGAAATATGTCGAAATTGCAAACAATTCCCTTTCCATCTTTTAAAACAATTATTACATATCACAAAAATATTTATGGTCTTAAAAAACTCGAGATTTGCACATACTAACATGTGCAAAATTTCAAATAACGTTACATACATGACGAGTAACAAACTTATATACTAAGCACTGGCTAAAATACCATCTTTACTCAAGTTTGTAGCAATTACCTTAAAATTTCTTTTGCAAAATCCACAATTTTGTAATTCAAGGTTGATGTACTGTACTTGCTACACTAAATCACTACAAATTCATATAATATTTGTTAATGTGCAAATATTCACGTATCCATTTACTTTGCTGTTTGCTCAGATGTTTAGAACTTTTGAATTAAAATGAAATGATATGGAATAGCAATATTTGGTCAATGTGCTTGTACTTAAAGTTAAAAGTCAAGGGTCTACATATGTATCTATACCAAGTTATACCATACCGGACGGCATTATTATTACGTACGCATTTCCAGCTGATACACATAGCTGGATAGTTACATATAGTAGATAGAAGGGTAGGGTATAGGGTGGTGGGACTGGACTCAACACTAGAGGGTTCAATACATATTCATCTATATACAGTTATTTACCAAAAATACAGGTATGAATGAATCCATATAAAGAAAACCTCCATCCATTCCCACGTACTTTACACGTTCCATACATACATGTCTATATAACCTTTGCAAAAATAAAAGATTCTACAAAGTAAGCTCACTTATTACTATTTGCATGCTGTAAGAAATAGGAGAGCGCCTAATTTTCTAATTGATATATCAAAACCAGTAATCGAACGTTGTCAAACTGTATAAATAAATACAAAGACTAACTAAAACAACACTGTATGTAGGTGCATTTATCTCTTTAAATAAAACTTAGCAATGAATGCCTGCAATTTCCTTACGCTGCGTAAGTCAAGAAATTATATTTATTTACTGTACACAATTTGAGTGCAATAAATAAAATTAAAATAGAGAAAACATACTTACCAAGTTCCTGAAGAATTGTAACATTTTATTTACTTTACACCCAGATGATGTTAATGTAACGATATAATGTTTAACTTGTGTTGTGGTTAACTAAATTAATTAGCAAATGATAAAAATATCAGCAATCAACTCTGCACATGGCACTGAGAATATTTCCTCCCGCTTTGTCTCCCCTGCTCTTTGTTGCTTTTTGGTCATGAATTTGTGAATCCCATGAATTTAATGGCATGAATTTGCGAATCTCGTGAATGTATTCCGTTTCTGACGTTTTTTTATGCCTCCAGCTGCCAGTAATCATTTTTTGACTGGACCAAGTTTAATTAACGCCCTTCCTATATGCTTCACTATTGCAAATACTAAACAAGACACGAAATAGTTTAAAGTCTTGGAATTTATCCGTATGAAATTTATTGATTCGGACCACCAACTGACGCCAAGTGCATATGTATTGCTTCCAAGTGTAGTGCTGAAACAAATACAACATTAAATATCCATAACAATTGTTCCACCTATGATTTCACAAATCAGCTATGAATATCATACACGGAATCTAAAATATGTTTTGAAATATCCAGATTTTCATAACCGATTGGAATTAAGCTCTTGTACTTTGGGTCATTTTCCTCGCTGGTGGGTGAGTGCATGAACGATTTCTTCAAATTCCCAAAGGGCTTCAGGGCTGAGTTGCTGTGAAAGAAATGTCTTTAAAAGTTTTTTTTATGTATAGTAAATTACTGCCACGAATGGATTTATGAATCCAACCACGCGGTTGAAGCATTCGACTGCACTGGGTTCGACATTCGACATTCATTCATCATCCCCACCCTCAGAGGACATGACACATTGGCCAAAGCGGTTATTTTGTTATCCTTTCCATGTTATGTGTAGTCTGTAGTCTGTAGTCTATTGTCCGCTTTAAACCTGAGTCGAACTATTTAAGACTATGCGTGTGAAAGTAGTAGCAACACCGTCTCGCTGACTCTGGAAGGTGACGAATCAATACGTGATCTTTTTCATTTTCATGGTCATCCTAAAGATGTCGATATGGAGACTTTTCTGTTTGCATTAAGTAACATTTTAATTACATTATATAAATTTAAAAAGTAATATTTGCATAAATACTACTAACCACTAATGAATAAAAAGAAGCTGAATATTCGACAATTTCTTTAGATTTGAAATAATAATAACCGAGTCAAGTCAATGACACACCCCATTTCGTAAAAATGAGGCTAATGGAGGTGATGCGTTACATACAACATGTTGTTAAGTTAAGCAAACAATTGGAAATCATACTATATGCATCAGGCTGCAAGTTTCACCTAGCATAGGTTCTCCCAATTTAGTAAACTACACTTATTGAGGGGACCATTGTATTGACTAGGTGACATAAAAACTCGTCATAGGTATATGCGATTGGCGAAGCTGACCACATGGCCCATCGCCTCTTTGCGGTTAGGATATTACAGGAATTGTAAAACATATTTGACTGGATGGACCACTGCGTTTTGCTACCTTGATGAGGATGGAAATGCAATGAGTAGTTGGTGGAAACAATTTGTACTTTGTATGAATATTTTCAAAAATAAGATTTGAAATGGATTGTGGAATAATTCAGAGACAAAGTTGGATCTTCAGCACATTTCAATTATTGCATATGTGTGATGACAACCCATGACTTTACTAAACGAGAACTAATGTATTTATGGCGCAGACTATGTATTTTATAGTGCCATTCTCTTGGAACATTGTGTTAAGCTTTCCTTGATTTCATTAGAAATTGATAAGCTATTTTATTTTGGTGTCGAGGAGGAAGATTTTGGAAACAACATCTACCATGTTATATGTAAGATTAAAATTCAATAAAATAATGCCATTGTAAATTCTTGAAAATTGCGAATAAGTTGCTAACCAAACACATTGGAATTACCCTTTAATTGACTAATCTGAATGATGATGTGGACATGTCAGAAAATACCCAAGGGGGAAATTTTCAGACAGAATTTTCTACATGTTTATTCGCATATGGAGTATGAATTGAGGTCAAGTACATAATCGGTAATCCCCAAACTATTTCAATTTCATTAATGAATGAAAATTAATGTCAAGTTTAGTTATGCGGTCCAGACCAACTGGATATGCAAAGGTATCTTGGGAATTCTTCAGAATTGTCCCAGTTTGTTGTGTCAAACATTGGAGAAGCTGTTGTTGATATTTTTATCCAAACACCAACTATGTAGTGCCATACCAACATAAAATCTGATTTCGTCGTGAAATAAAATTGGAGTTTTATTAGTCAAGAAATTGGCAATTAGCAAATTCTGTTATATGTGTATTGTATTCTGTAACAATGGATGTATTGATATTTTAAGCATTGTTTGTTACATTTCCATTGTTTACGACTATGCATTTGGGGAAGGAATGTTTTTTTAATTTCATTCGCAGTATCGATTGCACATTTGAATGCAGATATTGGTAATAATTTAAGTAAAGAAATGAAGGGGGGTTATGTCTACATCTCCCTTTTAGTACTAGTGGCCAGTGTCACTTGGTCTTTCGGTAAGTTGCACACACATGGTTTAAAGCATTTTCTTTAAAAGAGTTGCACAGGATTTGCATGAAAATGAGAATGACATTGACTTTGAACTATTTTTTATATAGCGAACCATGTCCATGACTGCGATGAAATTTGTCAAAAACCCGGAGGTAAAGAGCGTGACGAATCCATACGTGATTGTTGTCGTTCTCATGGTCATCCAAAAGATGGATGGTGTCGATCTGGAGACTTTTCTTGGTGCATTAAATAACATTTCCATTACAATGTATTTAATACATGGATTGGATAATGACGTGTTTTGTTATAAAAATACAATGAATGAATAAATCACAGTATTCGACAATTGGATTAACTTTGCAAATAAGTCAAAGAAAGAGCTCATATCGTAAAAATGGGGGGAATTAATAGTGGTGACGCTAAGTTGTACAAACTTTTGGAAAACATGTGCATTTTGATTATACATGTGATTATGCATTTTCATTAAAGTGCAACCGATAAGATATAAGTTGGATGAGATTTATCTCATCTAACGGAAAGTCTTATATATATTTATTTAATGATAATTTGGGTGGTTCTCATTCACTCCCCCACAGATTCTAAGGACGACAAATACATACATCTTCGAAATGAAGTTTATAGTTACATTTTATAGATAATTTATCGATAATTCATAGATCTTAAACATTCAGTTTAGGGACATTTTATGTGATGCAAATTAGAAGCAATATTTTCCCATAACACATTATGCAATTATGTAATCTGACCTTTGAAAAACAAACAAGGATTAAATAGAACCCTGTACTAATTAATAACAAATTCATCTGGTCAACTAATGAATTTCTTCAGTTTTAAAATTTTGCGTATGGACTTGCCAATAACTGATATTTCGCCGTCAAGTCCAACTGTTGCAGTCATGACCCCCTCAATCCTAACTGTAACGTTTTCCCTCGATATTTACCACATGCCCTTCAAACTTGACGTTTTCCGTTTTTTGTCAAATCAGGGACCCACAATCCTTCCAGTCATCGAGGATGTCGACAGGGTTTGAAAGTTCTTTGGTAATTCGTGTAATTTCCGTTTCAGCCGAGCATGGCAACGCCATTCCTATTAGTAGTTTGTAAAGCAAAGAGATCTCGACCTCGAAAGTTGGGTTTGGTATTATCGTGACCTTTGTCTTCGGAATCAAAGCTCAAATGTAGTGATTTTCTGCCACTTTTGTTTGCGGCCAAGGTTTACCTGCTTCCCACACAGTAGAATCCGAGCCACCAGCGGAACACCAGTATGTACTGGCGTTAACTTTGGAGAATATCTTAAAATGCTGGAAAAGTTCAAACAATTCGTCTGCAATCTGCTGTGACTTTCTCCACTGTTGATGAGCTGTCGTTATTGATTGTGAAGGTGTCTTGGGTGGCAAAACCGTTTGCAAGTTCAACAGTACGAGGGATATCTCCACTATCCAGAACTTTCTCTTAATTGCTTTCACCGTTTTAACTTTCTTTTTATATCTATCGCAAAACTGGTCCAGCCTTCAAGGCCCCCACGGCAACATTACAAAAGTCAGGATCTGACATTAGTGATATTGTCGTGGAAGCTGGTGTTCCGCTGTTGGCGTCTACTGGGTTCGAAGCAGGTTGGGATAGCTAATCTCGGCGGCAAACAAATGTGGGGGGAAACCGTGACATTTACGCTTCAAACGACGGTCATGTTACCACCAAACTCAACTTTAGAGACCTCCTTAGTTTACAAACTACCCACAAGAATAACGATGCCGTACACGGCTGAGACGGAAATTATTGGAATTAGCAAAAGACTGTCAAACCTTGACGACATCCTCGATGACCAGAAAGTTAGCGGGTCTCTGATTTGCCTAAAAACGGAAAAGGTCAAGTTTGAAGGGGATGTGGTAAATCTCTAGTGATAGCGTCACAGTTAAGATTGAGGGGATGATGACTGCAGCACTTGGACTTAACGGGGAAATATCAGTTCTTGGCAAGGCAATAGGCAAAATTTTAAAACTAAAGAGACATGACTTTTATAATGTCGTCGTGGGGATATTGAAAAATTTGCTCAATGTCCTGGACAATTCAACTTCGAAACAGTCGCAACTTGTAGATTGGAAATTCTCATTTGTGCAGCATTAGGAAATATTCTTTTAATGTCAATAAGTTGCCTCAGGTGGTCTATTTTCTTATGATCTTTGTTGGCGTCGTCCACCCTGACAGTGTTGACTTGCGGCAGGATTTCGAAGACTGCCTTTGCAATCCTTTTACGAATACAAGAAAGACCTTGCTACTCAATCCAGAATGGACCAAAATCAAGGATTTGATGTTTCATCATTGTAAACCTATAATATAAATCAGAGTGACATTGTAAGTTTTGTACTGGTATAACTTTGTGAAAGGGTTGTCAATGGATTAATGGATATGCGGAGCAATAAAATCCCATTTGGCTACACTTACATTTTGATTTACTAAAGCAAATTCAATTCATTTGTGACGACGCTGACTTCGGCTTTAATTTTAGTCCTCCGGAATCAAGTCAAGATAAAATTGCTTTACGTTGCGTAATAAAATTGCTTTGGAGTAGAAATTTCTGCAGGTGTAAATTTCTGGACGAGCAGAAGGTCGTAGGTGTATCCGTTAATATAATTCTACTTGAGCTACTCTCATTTCTTACATTGTAGGAGGATTTGGGGGATTTGGGAAGTGTGGAAAGTAGATTTTAATCCGAAATTGCCTTTGGATTCCTAATTTTTCTGCAGTGGAATGAATCAAGTCGAAGGCGTGAGTTGATATATGAGTTGAATCATTAAATTCAAATCCGAAAGTAAATATGTTATGTTTGTCGACGTGGTTGATTGGAAATGTGGCCTCGTTCTAAAACAATGGGGTTGGAGAAGGACTTTATTATCGACATGGCTACTATAAATTATGTAGAACAATGATTTCGATCGTTAAAAGCTTTGACACACCGTCATGCATGGCCGTTTTTCCTACTATCTACCCTGTTTAAATATTAAATAAACGACGTCATGACATTTCTGTAATAAATGAGGTTAATAAATCAATTCATCCACCTACATACTTGTCGATTGTTAGGAAACTTGTGAAGGAGGCATACTGACTTCATGCCCAACTTCAAAGCACTGCTAAAACACAAATGATTCAGTTTAGAGTTTTTGGTACTTTCACGCAGCATTATTGTTTGGATACTTGGAGATGACGATTCATTATTGTAACTCGTACGTCTCACTATTCTCATGATCCATTTCAAAGTTTCAGGAATTATGCAAACAATTAAAAAATATGTTGGTTACATGTGCAAAAAGATTTGGCTACACTAGGATTATAACGGAAAAATTGTATTTTCACAGGGACAATTATTTATTATAAGAGAATTTGACCATACTATTTACACTATAATTCCTTATTTCACGTTTACACAATTTTCACTTCAATTTTACACGACACAGCCGTGAATATACTCCAATGCTAGAATTCGATCAAGATTTCGAGGAAAAGCCATGCTGTAAAGCAAATTATCAATCTGAATGTTTATCAGAGCTGGAGTTCCTACTGGAGAGGTCCATGGTTGATGGTAAAAATTTGTTCCACCCGTGAATATCAGCATATTCTCTTCTGGTGTAATTTGTCCCATGGGGTCTTTCTTGGTTATGTAAATTTGCCTGGTAGCTGGATTGAATCTGACGTATAGTCTGGGGGGAGGAGTCCAGTGATCGATTGTCGCCACACCATTTATTGGCATAACTTGTGTCCTTGTTGCCAAATTAAGGCAGAATTCCCTTATGATTCCTGGGGCCATATTCTGAGCCATTTGGACCTAGGGAGAAAAACAAAAATATTTGTGTAATTATCATTATCCTAATTATTCCAGGATGGAAATGTGTATAGTGTTTAAAACCAAAACGCTGTTAATTAATGAATAAATGAATATTTGATAAAACTTGGCAGAAAGAAAACTGACTTTTTTAGTCTGAAAGTGGTAACAGGTTGTGTAACTCAAGAATTTTAGAAGATTATAGAAATTGTCTTTGAGAAATATATTAATGCGTGTTGATTAAAATGTGGGCAAACAGTTGGCAACTATCTAGAAAAGTCCAAGTTTTATTTAGGTAATTGAAAATACATAAATGCATACAAGGCTGGAAGTAAGTGTGTTGAAGAGACACATCTACTACCCTGACCTTTGTTTTCATACTACCTCAATAAAATGAAAAATAAGCAGTCCTACACGGTGAAAAAAACTCCAAACACTTGGTTTTAAGCGTTTTTCTCCAAACATGTCAGAATTCTCCAGATTTACTTGATTCTCGGTAATTTTCAGGATTTCAATTTTTAAATTTTCACAAAATTGTAGCTTCATCTGTTCCATTCAAAACCTTACAGCTGTACAAACATTTACTAGCGTAAGTAGTTTTTAAGTCGTGTGCTTCAAAGGGACAGAGCCGTAGTAGACCCAGTACAAAGCGTCATTTATCCATTCATTTTACAACTTTAACAAACTGTCAATTTGATATTGGTTGCTTAATAAACGATATAGTAATTACCTGGGGGAATATATTTGGAGGAAAAATGTCGTCATTAGCTATAATAATATTTGGGACTTTATCCTCCAACTCCTGTTTAATCCCCACCACCTGCACGTTTTCCTTCTCGGGTTTTATCCTCATCCCTACTGCCATCATGGCGTTGCTGGAGGATAAGCTTGGGTCTGAGCCTTCCGGTGGATTCATGGGGGATAGATTCATCTTTCTCTACGGAAATACAATTGGGCTGCACGTGTCGAAATGATGAATATTAGACCAGTTTCAACCATTGTAATTAAATTTACCTGAGTTCGATATGATGATTAATGTGGAGTGAAATTACTTTTTCCAACCTACTTTTCGGTTCCTGTTATGTTTCGTGTAAAATATTGTTGGTATTTTTCCATGATAAACTGTAATGGAATATTTAAATTGCGACTGCTACCTATTTGCATACTTGTATATTCATGGTTTTGTGTTGTGTGACTGAATCAAAGCCCTTACAAATCATTTCCCAGTGATAGCCATGCTGTGGGACCTAAATAATAAATTCAACCCTTTGAGTATACATATATGGCCTGCTACAATAGTGCATATGATACTGATAGATTTTAGTCAAGGGTTGTGCATTTCAAAAGTTTGTGACGGAAATAAGAACAAGGACGGATTGACGGATATGGGCAATGTTATTTTAATAAAGGAATAGAGGGTCAGGAAAAGGTTGAAAAGTTAGATTGCGTAGCAGTGTCCAAGTCTTGACCAAACATGTAAATGTGCATGCTTATTAGCTCTGTAACGTTAGTTTTCTCCGTCTTAAGCCTTGAGTTTATTTATCTCAAATGTATAATACAATATGTACTAATATGTTTCACAATTAGTATGTTACAAATAAGGTTATTTGTTGAACATATTTGTTGAAATGAGCAAGATTCGAATGGATATAACAAAGAAGGAATTATTTGTAGTATAAAATTGTTTTGCATCTATTTCTGAACATTCTATTTTGACGTCAAAGTCATAACCCATAAAAAATGTGTATTCCACCATCGCTTTATTATTGTTAACATCATCCACTCTGACAATTTTGACTAATTTGACTTGTAGCAGGATGTCGAAAAATACAGCTGGTACGTTGACAATTTTGGAACCTTTTTCGAGGACCAACTATCCGGGACGTCTATGACATACATTGCCCGTTGTTTGGTAAATCGATAACAGCATTTTTACTTGACTCCCATGCGGTGGCAGTAATATTCTTTGTTGCGTTGGACAGCATTGACATCATTGCATTTTTGGTCGGCCCTTCTGTCACCGAATGCAAGGATGACCTTGCAACGCAATCCAGAATGGACCTTGATAAGGGTCAAAAGTGGTTGGCGTTGCATCATGGTAAACCTCTAAATCACAGGGTTGAAAGTTGTATACGGGTACAAATTTTGTGAAGGGTTATGGAACAATAAACCAATTATTTGACTTACTTGGCCAGCTTTGCCTTAGTCCTCCGGAATCTAATAGAGTAACCAAAAGTCAAAATAAATTGTATAAAATAGATCGAGGATGTCATCGAAATTTGAAAGTCTGTTGGTAATTCTAGTGTTCTTCATCATTCCTGGGAGTAGTCTGTAAACTAAGGAGATCTCGACAGTTGTATTTGGTGGGACTGTGACCATTGTCTGGAACTCCATTTTCGTCATGTTCTTTTACTCTTGAATAGTGCTCAGATCTACCTCCCATCCTAGCAGAGGAACACCAGTACTGGCTGTCACTTTGACAAGCATCTTAAAATCCTGCGAAAGCCCAAAGAGAAATTTATGCGCAATCTGCTCTGATACTGCTACTTTCCATCCGTGGTCTTCTAGAGTGGAATGAAGTATGTCAAAGACGTACAAATGTCAATGTATGAATCACTAAAATCAAGTCTGTAAAAATATATTGGTCGACGTGGTTGACGAGAAGAGTGGCCTCGTTCTTTTTTAGTTAAACAATGGGGTTTAAGAAAGTTTATTATCGACAAGGCTATTAATCGCTTATGTAGAACAATAATTTCGATTGTTAAAGCTTTCAGCACTCACAGCGTCGGTGTTTCTATGTGCCAAATACTTTACACTCTATTGTTTAAATAACAATGAACGCCAACATTTCAGTAATGAATGAGGATGTTAAAACAATTCAAGCACGTACTTTTGCACTGTACCATGTTTTACTTTGATGGTTTGGTTAAAGTTTATTTGAAGATTTGAAAGTTTTGTTTAATCATGAAAGTTTAATCCTAACCATGCATAATATAAGGGTAGTAATTTTTGTCAAACAAGTTATTGTATGCAAGTTTTTGTGCCGATATGAGCTTTTTGTACCTGTCCTTTTATCCATCAACGATTTTATTATGTGGTTTAAGTAGGTAGGTAGATTTATTTGGCATAGCCCAAGCAAATTTTATGATGTGGTTTAAGATAAGATGGCATATCAATTGAATTCTTAAATAGTTGGATGGTATAATGTAATGTTAGCATTTGATTTAAGTCGGTAATTGTTGAATTTTGTAATCAATCATTGAGAAGTTGAAAGAATAATGGATTCATTGTCTCAGCCCATCTGGCATATCCCTGATTGCTCAAATGTAACCAGTCTTGCCAATAAAGTTCTGGAAAAACCATTCCAAGATCATATGAAAATGCGTCCTCCATATCCAGATACCAGACATTTTCTTGGCTTCCATAATTCTAAAAAAATATATTAAAAAATTGGTGGTGTTTTAAGTTGTTAAATTGTAGAAATTATATAACCTTGATGATAGCATTGACAGCTTTAACTCGATTATGGTTGATCCCATCCCATGAATCTCCTCTGGGGAGAATTCCAAGTAGGATGATTTTTGCATTTGGATTAGTTTCTTTAATTAAATTGATAATTAACTGAATATTATCAGCCACTTTTTGTGCCGGTGTATCTGCACTTAAATCATTCGTTCCGATTAAAAGTACAGCTACATCTGCGTTTCTATTGTTGATCATGCCATCGACGATAATTCGAGAGATAGTGTTGTCAGTCCAGTCTCCAGAGACGCCGAAATTTATTGCGCCCAAGGGCCCGTAAATTTCATTCCACGTGGCTTGGCCGTCATTGTTCCAAAATTGTGTTATCGAGTCTCCGAGAAATACTGAAAGCGAGAAATTTAGAGTTATAAACGTATCGTAAATTGAAATTCGCGCGCCCGTGAAGTTCACGATTATGCTTGTACTTACTGGCATTTTTTCGGGGTGTTGATGAAGTCGTGGATGATGTTGGTAGTGTTGGAATAGTGGGCGACGGTGAGGGTAATGCTGTGGTAGGGGGTTTAGTGCTGGTTCCGTCGAGGATTGAAAAGAACAATGGATTCATAGTCCGAGTCCAAGTGTTGTAACCTAATGTTGTAAGATGAACCCCGTCATCCGACATTCCTGGTAGCATTGAGCCCAATTGACTAGAAAACTGATTTTCCATATCAAGGAAAAAGACGCTGTCATTATCGGCATAGCTTGGAAGCAAAGAGTTGACATTTCGAATCTTTTAGTGAACTGCAGCCCCTTGACGCGGTAGGACGCCGAGGAGTAGAATTTTGACACCGGGGTTTTTTGACTTGACTACATCGATAATTGATCCAATGTTTGCAACTACGGATTGCTCAGTACCGTCTCCACCCAGGTCATTAGTCCCGATTAGAAGAACGGCCAACCGGACATTATAATTGTCAATGATACCGTCGATGGTAATTTTACGAATTACGTCAAAAGTCCAGTCTCCTGGCCATCCAGTGTTGACTGCACCGAGGGGTTCGTAAAATTCGTTCCAAGGTTGCCACCCATTTTGTATCCAGAAATATGTGATAGAGTCTCCGAGAAAGACTGAAATATTTATGAAATTTGGGTTTTATAATTTAATTAAAGTGTGTTTTTTAATGTATTTCATACCTACCTACTTGACCCCGATCTTGTTGAATAGAGCTATCAAGGGTGGCAGTGGCAGTGCCGAATACTAATAGCAATGCAAGAAGAACACTACACGGAATGGCCATTTTTTTAAATAATTTTTGCAAAAATAATGTTATTCACGCCGTAAATATAATTTGAGCTGTAGCTCGATGAGCTGCACCCCGAAATGTAAATTGAAGCAGGATTGTAGATTATACCGTCTGAAAGTAATTGATTTTATCATGTTTTTATCTGATTTTTGACAAGTTACATTGTCCATTATTCTACCCGTGTCAATTTGAGTGTGAGTGATGATAATGGTCATCATCACATGACTTTAATGTGGAGAGTAATTATGTTACGACTTGCCATGTTGTCTCTTGATCTTGATATGGATTCGATATTTAGAGACAAGCATTTATCATTTGCAAACATTTATGTGCAACAATTGGGTGCCTACCGTACATAAACATTCGCATTATCACACTTTTTTGCATGAAATTGTAAATTTGACCCGTATCATTCATTAAGAATGGATTGGTAGTGTTTCAACATGAGTGCATATCTGAATACTAGTATCATGTCAAAATTAAAAAAGCTGTCAGCGAGGTTAATCACCCTATTAACCAGTAACTTAGATGTATTTAAATTCCTTGGCCCAGTATGCATACAATTCATTCAGGTATATAATACGCGATTCTTGAGATATGAATGCACTGTATTATCCTTGTCCATTTAATCACCGCACCCTCCAACTTCTTTGCCATCTACCCTCACCTCTTTAAGGAATCCATCCACAAGCTCAATGTGACGTGTGGATTCCTTTCTCTTTAAGAAACAAAAGGATCATACCACCACCAACTACCACAAAGTAGGAAGGATTCATCACAATTCTCTCACTCTGACGTTTTCTGACGTTGTTGGTTGGCCCTTTTTATATAATTGGGTGTCAAATGGGTGGTAAATTCTTCACTAATTTCAGTTGCTTTGTTAATTACGACACCCTCAGAATGGGCGAGAACATGGAAATCTATGCTATTCAGGGTAAGAATATGTGAGTATCACTTTACAAGTAAAATCACATTTATTGTAGCACAATCGGAATGTGGAACCAGTGGTGAGGACAAAAGTCCCAGACGTAGGTACGACAATGGTGGCAATAATGGTGGTGACGACAAAGACGAGTTTGCACAACATAATCCAATTAAATGTTGACAAAAATGCATCAATATTGCGCAAAATTAACCTCTAGTCAATCCCTCTATATAGGGAGATTATGACTTCTCTATAAAAATTTCCAACTTTTTCAAATTCTTCACAAGATATTTCGCTGACCTTGCAAAGAATTGATTTACTGAACGTATGGTGGAGCGAATTTCTCTAGCACTATGTATTGCCAAGCTTGCAAATGGTTTGATTTCCACATAGAATAAGTGTAAGGGGTCAAGGCAACCACCTGACACATAAGGGAAATATACTGTGGTTAGTATTCATACCCATGTCAATTTATTACGATACGATAGCTTCAGAGAGGTTTCCTAACGTGAAATGGTTGGTGATGCGAATCGAAGATTACAGAAGAACGGATGGTGACGCAGTTGCGTATCTTGGCACAGTGTTGCTGTCAGTGTTGGAAGCATCGTCCACCTGGAATTTGGTTTATCTTTTTGAGGTGCAGATACATATTGACAAATATTGCAACTTATCCCAGCTTTTGGTTATGTCAACATCTTTGAACTTTTTTAACGGTAAATTGATGACTGGCATAAAAGTTGATGTCATTTTGCCCGCACGTTTACAATTTTATTTATTCCAAAAGGGATAAAACAATTGGGGATCACGTTGACTAAAAGGTCCGCCCTACTTGGTGGACGATGACCAAGATTGTCCCTCCCAAGCGTGGGAAGACGTGCTGAATCTTGGGGATGGATAAATTCGATAGAATGGTTTAAAAGGGGTTTTCAGTTGCGGTATGTCATGTTTTTGTATGAGGTTTATCTTGCTTTGTTTCTACCCCTGCAAGTTAAATGTTTTGATAGCGACTCCTTGGCGCATTGGAAGACGGTCGGGTTTGTGTAAAAAGCAGCTCGAGTTCGATCCCCACTAGCGTC
>JAQIWQ010000103.1:0-25939 GCA_034695825.1 Folsomia inoculata | reverse complement strand
CTTAAAATGTTCATATTATAACTAACAATTTTTCAAAACATTAATAAACTATAGTATATGCTATTTACTCGGTGACAATGACAATCGACGGGCTGTAATAACCAGATTATCGGGATGGATTGATGAATTGTGTATTTGGGGCTACAACAAAGAACCCGAACCCAAATTACTGGGAAGTATTAGGTATCAGGCCTTTAACTTTGAGCATGTAACGTTAGAAATTCGGATGGGAGTAGGGTCAATTGGGTCTTACTTAAGAAAAGTGGGACACAAAAGTTTGAGTTCACAACTGTTTAATTGGGTTGCCTAACAATATCGATGATTGGCGACAGATGGCTTCCCTTCATGTAACTTTGTCCATTTATTTGATTAATTCTGCGATAATGCTGTAAAAATAAACAATTCCTTTTAATTTTTATTTTTATTTGGGTGACTTTCTACATTTCATGATATTGAAAAAGCTGTCGAATCAATACACGTCCATTACAAAATAATTCGACGTCAAAAACATTGCACTGTTGAGACTAACAAAAACATTCGCCGTAGAAATATTATTTGACAGAAATCTTAGGAATACTTCCTGAATTATTTAAAATTTTCGACCGTTTGGAAATGGTGTCACCGTGGCCCTTCCTCGATGAAGAATACATCTTACGTATCCGTCATATCGTCCCATGCGTACTGCATTCCGTTTCCGTATTTACCACTTTCCCTTGTCTTGGTTGACTTTTAGTGTGTTCAATATACCAGCATCTGTTTGATTTGATTTGATTTGATTTGATTTATTGGTTTATTCAAGTGTCGATGTACATCAGTATACATACAGTTTTTCAGAACTTGACACATAAAGATATATGAAATTAATTAACCTAGAGAATTGAAGTAATCTAAAAAACTAACCTAGTTATTAAGATATGTATGGATATCCGGGGACATTCCGAATCGTAGCCAAATCATCCTATGATTAACATTTTAACCTACTTTAAAATCAAAACATTTGGCCATAAAACTCGTAAAGTCTCTTGACTTGTCATGACTTGTCGTGACTTGTTTCCGAAGGTGATAAATAAATTGGGGTCGAATAATTCATCAAACACTGTTTTATTTTATTTAAACCAAGAAAAGTTTAATCTGTAAGCACAAAGTGAATCAATATGTATTAGCATTTTTATAGATTAAAGAATTATTACTCAACTAGGCCTGAAAGTTCCCCTCCACAAGCTTTACCGTTTGGTCAGGTTTTTCTCTCTCTAAGCTTTGACAAACCTTTAAATATAAGCTGAAAGGATATTTGCTGATCAGGATAATAAATTGCATAACTACATGACGAGCTTCAACTGTAAAAAAAAGCATTCCCAGTAATAACCCTGCAGCAGCCAAGATGAACAATGTAACAATGCACCCCTCCATTGTCATGCCCTCCTGTGGGGGTATGCATTCCCCAGCGCGTTGCCTCCCAAAATATTTTCGTCCTTCCTCCTCCTGCATCAACCTTCCGTAAATTCCAGACTCCACGAGGGACTTGTAATACCGGGGAACTTGAGACACTCCCGCCTTAATGAACTCTATTACCTCCCACTTTTGATGCAGTGAGTCCTTGCTTTGGCGGAATTTTAACCAGGGATATAGCTTTGATAGGTGCAAATGCTCAGCCCTAATGTCAGGCGACTTTGCTACAAATGCAGTTTTCCCGCACTGGGTAAGCTCTTTTTCAACCATTCCTCCAAACTCTGAATCAGATACATTTGCCCATGAGCTAAAACTTTTGGGATAGAGGGCGTGATCCGGGTGGAAAAGGTTTAAAAGCACTGCATCTGAAGCTTGACCATCAACGTACGTTTTATAAATGTTTAGTAATAAGTCAACAAAATCGTATATTCGATACGAAAAACCGCGAACACGAAACGAGAGCAAGCTGAAACAACCAGTTGAAAAATGAAACTTTTCAATTTCCTTAGTCCGATTAAGGGCGACGTTCATCTGGGATCTGTTGTTCAAGTTCAACAACTCAAAATCCAAACCCTTGGTACGTTTGGGTGAGTTTGTAGTTAGATTTTGATATTCTTTGTATGAATACTTGACGTCTTTCCAATTGCACACCAATTCCTTGAAGGTTTCCACTCCATCAGACTCGAAAGGAGAATTCAAATAGGATATCATCAATCCGTTGTAGCCATTTGTGAGGACGACAGACATCAAGAGCCAGAGCCCAAGAACGAGACGGAAAACTGTTTTCTTCTCCAGTGATTTAGGGACAGGGATTACTTCTTCAAAGATGGATCCCAAAATGAAGAGCCAAGGACAAAAGGCGGATTCGGCTTCTAGATAAACTTTGACGATAATGACGAGGAAAGCAGTCATTGTGATGATAGAAAACCACAACTCTGGCTGAAAGGGCTTGAGATAGAAACCAAAGGTGATTTTCTCTGTTTTATAGCAAGTGAGAAATTCCCAACCCTCGAATGCGATATAAATCATGTTGGTGATATTGAAAGATGGACCAATGTACAGCCACGGCTTTACGAGATCCGCAGTGGAACCGTGTAGTGAAAAGAAGGATGAATTGCTTTTTCGAAACACAGACTGAGCCAAATGCAAATGAATGGAAATGTCGGCCAGCCGTTGAAAGGGGTTTTCGGCTTGTTTAAAGTGTGACAAATCACCCCGTGTGTTTAACACCTCTTTCCACGTCATGAGCCAAAACTTTGGAGGTTTCCTTTTCTGGTGATAAATTTGCAGAATGTTTTCCTCTCCCAGGATCAGGCATTGAGGTGGGTCTCTTAGCTGGAATCCTTGTATTAAAATACACAGCTCCAGTTTTGTCTCAGACAGCGCTGAAATGTCGCAAAGAAAATCCACACCATGTTCAAGATCTTCATACCATTCAAATGCTCGTAGCAAAAGTTGTGTATTGTCCTTGTTTGGCGAATACAATAGTTGGTAGACGTTGTGGTATGGTTTGGTAGATTTCTTATCAAAGCCCCGATATTGATACCCATACAGTGTCGCTCTTACTATTTCCCGCGCCCATTGAACTCCAGTCAGACGCTCATTTGAAACATTATGCCGAAAAATGGCATAAATTATTCTACAGAAAGCAACTCGAACTCTGCTTGGGTCAATCTCTCGACGAGGATCTTTCTAATTATTGCACCAAATTTCAGGCCTGAATCCACCTTCAGTGTTGTCCACTAAACAGGTGTGTGGTTGCACCTCAAATAAGGTGAGAGGTAAGTAATTCAACTGCTCCAGGTGGTTTGGTTGTAGTCCATTGTGAACAATGTACAAATCACAATCTTTGACGCCTGCTAATAGGGCAGCTAGGTTGGGGGTGCCATCAGGGTTGCCCGCCATCTTTGATATTGCGGTGGGAAATATAAAGATTAGAATAAAAATGGTGTGCCTTGTATACTTCATCTTGAAGGACATTATGAAGGTACCAGGTAAGTCAGGGTGCAGTCACAATATAAATTCGGACGTTTTCAAGGATGTGTTTTGTAACCGACCCAAATTGACGTTGTAATGATTAGTGCTATTGAATGTTAAATTGACATACTCTTAGCTTGTTTGCCGCCGTGGCTGTCAGCCAAATATTTTCACACTTCCCAGTTACAAGAATATCGTTACAATTATTTACGGTGCCTGACGGAATTGGACACAAAAAATCAGAACTTAATTACTAGAGCATGCCCGATTTTCTTACTAAAACGGATCTTTATAGGATGTGGGTTTAGTCTTATTGTAGGTGTGAAACTATTTTGTGAGTTTGGAATTTAGACAATTCGTTAAAATACAGCGAAAGAAAAATCTTGGGTCTTCTTTCCGACGCTGAATGAATACCCTGTTTACCTCGCCATACATTGTTGCTAAGCCTATTTCTCTTGGTAAAGTGTAATCAAAATATGTCATTTTCCCAGAATTACTTTGGACAAAAACTCATTATTTATTTATAATATCCGTTCTAGATTCCGAGCGGATGGTCAATTGATCGGGGCATTGATTGATTGGTTACAAAGGCAAGTAATTTCCTACAGCAACATACAATAAATGTTTGTCTTTTCCTTTTGTTTTACTACCTGTTTGTGCTTCAATTTCTCAAAGACTTGAGAATGTAGGAAAGGTGGATCAATTTTAATAAATTTTGATAAGCAATTATGTCCCTGAGGTTCGTTATACTGTACATACATAGGAATATAACTATGCTGTGATGAATTATCTAGGATAGGTTTGCCAGAGAAATAGGAAATGGATAAATAAATTAAAAGAAAGGGTGACATGGATGGATTCGACTTGTTTGAACACTAGTGGTTTTTTAATCAACCCACCCCCACCGTAGCCCATGCCCTAACCTTAAGACAAGTTAAATATCTTCCCTTGATTAAATTTTAAATTCTCATTGTTTGGTAAATGAATAATTACTGATTGATTTCAAATATGCGAGCAATCTAACATTCTTCTTTATAATCGAATAGCAAGCGTTGGAAATATTTTAAATCGTTGCCCCTGCCCTAGCTAATGTTACCCTCCCCTACCCTACCCATATTCGCCCTTGACCACCAATGAGTTGCTAATAAATTTTCTCTGTCCCACCAAAATATTGACACTGTGTAATTTAATTGTCTCAATGTATACCTATTACATTTATAATCTATTCACACCTCGAATACCCTTCCTAAAATCTAACCACTCTTTCCTTAACGTTGGCTCAGATGGACCCCATTTTTCCGTCGGTTTGAGGGCTTCCAAAAATTTCTACGAGTAAAATGAAAATGTTTTTACTCTTGTAAGGTGTCCTTCATTTATTTCCGAATCAATCTTACGTTCTTTAATCCAATAGATTTTCTGGTTAGTATGGTGTGCAAGCCCATGGCAGGGACAAGTGCGATTGCAAAAGCGGCCAAAAACCATCCAAATCCTGAATGTATAAAACATTACACAAATAAAACCAAAATAATTGTGTGCATTTTCTAACCAAGAGCAATATCTGGGAAAAGAAGATCCTCTTCCACCATGGCATATACAAAGACGATAAATAATCCAACTGGGACAATCCCCGCCCAACAGACTTTCCAATAAATTCCGACCGGGATCCCAATCATAAATTCGATATCTTGGCAGAAATTATTAAGTCCGTATATCCAACAGATGGCAGCACATTGAATGCATACGAGAACGTAGATGATGAAATTGGCGCCAAAGTAGTCAATCAAGTCAATCAATTGACCGCCACCCTAAAATGTTCGGTTATTAATGTTTCATATTTAAACAAAGGGGAAACAATAGAATGCATTACCTCGGTGACATACATGAGCCCCAGCAAACATCCGACCAAGCAGACACCCGCAGTAACAGCTAATTGATTAACGTTTTTGAATGTTTCGGAAACTACTGAAATTATGGCACCGCTCAAAGCAGTCAAACTACCGACTCCTAGCGTGAATAACATGAGGAAAAACAAGACGGCGAATAACTAAAGGTTAAAGCAAGAATATGTTAAGGTTCCTATTTAAGTAGTAGATTTAAGATGAATGTATTTAGGCGACACCTGTGGAGCCCAACCGAATGTCGCGATTGCCTCTGGATAAGCGATAAATGCCAAACCCATTCCTCCTGATGTAATTTGATTAATTTCCAAACCAGTCGACTTTGATAGGTATCCCAACACTGCAAAGACGGTGCACCCTGCGATAATGCTTGTAAATGTATCCATCACACTTACGATTAGAGTGTCTCTTTAAGTTGAAACCAAAATGCGGATTCATTATATAGTTGGGGTAATTTGACATTTGTATTTCACCAACCTGTACACATTGTGTTTAAAGGGATTATGCGAAGAGAGCATAATGATTGGCCCAAATCCCGCAGACAAGGAAAAGAAGCACTGTCCAACTGAGCATTTCAAGAAATTGATATTAAATTTATACTTTATTTAAATGATATAAAAAACCCAACTTGCCTGCTGCATACCAAACCTGTTTAAATATTAAAGGTTTAGAACTCTGTTAAAAAATATGGTTTGCAAATTATAGTTACTTTTGGTTTATAAATTTCGCTCCATTGTGGCTTAAAAAAGTATTCGATTCCTGCCCCTGCTCCGTCAAGGGTGCATCCTCTAATTAGTAGAATTAAAAGGACCACATATGGAAATAGTGCCTATAAATAACAAGGTAAATAAGTGAAACTGGGATTAAATTTTGGAATCATTTTAGCTTTAGCAAACCGTAAAATATGCAACTTTTCCAGAAGACTCGACTCCCTTCCACAAGGAAAGAAAGACGACAATCCAAGCGAATAATAGGCATAGGGCTAGTTTCCAACTTAGCATGCCCAGTCCATGAGAAAGGTCTTCGTTTTGAGGAAAGACTTCCATCCTATGAAAAATGGTTGTTAAACATTGGAATTCATATGTTTCGAGGTTAAAAGTAGTCTTAAAAAATTACGTGAAATATAATGCGGCAATGCTTCCGTTTACATTGACTAGTTTTCCATCATCTGTGCAGAGGTCGCCACCCCAGCTTTTTTTGCAATCATCCCAAGGAACAGTTTTGGCAAAGGATGCAAAAAAGTAGTAGACCGTAAAAGCCATTATGCTAGAGTAGTAGGTAGCTACGCAAAACGTTGCTAGGGCTGTTGCATAGCCTATGCCTTTGAAAAGGGGACACAGGCTCCAACATTGGACTTGACCACGGCGGGAAAATTGTCCCATGCACATTTCCATGTAGTAGACTGGTCGTCCTATTAGAATTAGGACAATAAAGTAAGGAATCAGGAAAGCTCCCCCACCGTTTTGTAGGGCGGTAAAAGGAAAGCGCCAAATGTTTCCTAAACCGACGCTCATGGCAATGCAAGATAGGAGGAACTCGATTGGTTTGTCCCATTCTTGTCTGCCGTCTTCTATATGAGGAGGGGAGGAAGGATTTGGAGTAGGGGGTTCCTAAGAAAAACATGAATTGAAATGTGGAATAGTATTTATATGGCGGTTTATATGATTGCGTTACAGGGTTTTGACTCCAAATGGTCGCTGGTTTATCTGGATTTGATTCCTATTTTGAAATATAAGGTGTTAAGTCAAGTTGGGTTTAGTAATTGGAATATGTTGGAATGTACCGCTTTCCAAATTGTAGCGGAAGGAATACCGCTTGCTGGCCTTATGTTTGAGTCCGGCTCGAATCCTTTGTTATCATTCCCATAAGGCTCAATCTAGGAATTTGAAAATTATGAGTCGTTTCAATACCTTTTCAATGTGTAGCGGCTACTTTAATATTTGAACCATCACATTGCCCGTTATTAAGAATTTCGAAAGAGTTAAAATTCTTGCAGTTGCAAAGAGTTAAAGTTTTCACACAACGTTACACTGCAAAATTGTTGTAATGAAATTTAAAAACTAAATTTCCCCCTAATTTCCTGGTTTAGCAGCCACTCTGTACAATTTCTTAAACATTTACAAATTATGCAGGTAGATAGGGTTAAGGACATTGGGTGCCCGACTTTTAACCCCACCCTTTCAATTCAATCATTTCAACTCTATCCCTTCAGGATTTAGTTGAAAGGATGGAGTTGAAAACCTTCTGAAATGTACCTTTGCATTGGGATACATCCCCCCATTCTTGTCCCCCATTTTCGGATGTGCCGAAATTGTCCAATTCCAACTACGAAACAAGGTTTACAAATATGGCTACTTGTAATTCAGTCAGTCCCAGCGTGAAAAGTGAAGCAGGGAATGGGAAAGTAACACAATCAATCTGACAGAATAAAGATAAAGCTGTAAATGATTAAATTCCGACGTATGTTGTATGGGGTTAAGTGGCCTTATGCTCAATCCATCAATTTCCATTATCTGACAGATTAGAGATTTATTGCGACTTTACTCAAGTACCACAGAGTCATTCTGTGAATTAAGAGTTAATATTTAAACAGTTCTTAAACTCATTTAGATTTCTATATGAAAAGGATATTAAACTTTGACAATACGTATTTATGTATGTATGATTATGTAAAATACATATTTGTCCGGTAAATACATACTTGTCCGGTTGAGTAATGCGAAAACTAGGAAAAACAGAATGGTGAACGAATGGTCATAAATTTCTGCGAAATGTTGATTTCAAGTGGTAATTTATACCCCGTACATCATCATTCTGAGGAAAAGGTCAATGAAATTCATTGAATTATCAGTCAATCAATAGATTTCAAGTGGTAATTTATACCCCGTACATCATCATTCATTCTGAGGAAAAGGTCAATGAGATTTATTGAATTATCCGTCAATCAATATTTATTACGAAATGACGGCGACGCGTTGCGTCAGATGCAATAAAGACTTAAGTGGAATTTGAGTGACGGGTAATTATTAGCACGCTGTGGGTCCGTGGGTAATTTCATTTCATTGTGGTTACTCATCATCACCATAGGGATTTGGCAAAGGCTCAGATTTTACCTGGAAAACCATCAGGCTGTGCTCTGAAGCTTTATCGGGTTAACTACAATTGAAAGCGTTAAAAGCACACTTTGTTTTGTTTTGGCCCACGATTGCAAAAATTTTTCCAGATGAAAATTTTAAATTTTTGTCGCTGTTCATTCCTTAATTCAAAGTCGCATTACGTGCCCTAGCCGAAGCGGAAGTCGGAAATAGAATAGACCCCTGAAATTAGGAAATCCTCACATCCCTGAAATGTCATATAGCATTAATTACTTGCATGCAGCTCCGCAAATTGAATATATCGATGATAATAAGCAGCCTGACAAGTTTTTTGTAAAGGTTAAAATCCCATGTCATCCTTAAATAATCCGACCAGCAACCAACCTTCGCCTCTTGAGATCAACACAAGTAATGAAAAAGGAATTTGGTAAAAATAGTAATGAATGTCTGGTTTTTACTATGATGCAATGTGCATGATAACTCGATTACATACCGTGGTTCAAAATGTGACAACAGTTTAGTCACGTACAGACGGGTTTTTAAATTGTTAAGTTAATTGATTTCTGTGAGCATTGTTTTATATCATGAATTTGTCATGTCATGTCAGGCTTTATCATGATATCATCCAGACAGTTTTACTGCGTGGGGGAGATATGGATGGAGATTATGGGATTATTTGATTACAATTACTCATTCTGAAGTGTAACCATGCAACATTATGGGAACTGCATCATCATTCGTGATAGTCATCCATGGGGGGAGATTGACGTACTAATATTACAATGTGAATATGTCAATGATCAATATTCATATGAATAATGCTTATTTGTTGACCAAAAATTACCTTGTTTTTTCGCAGGGATACAATGAAAATGTTTTGCATCCGATAATGCTGCCATTTCCATGAAATACATACCTCAGAGAGCTTTCCCTTGCATTTTTACCTACCTACCGACGGATGAGTTTCATTTTTTGGAACAAAAACGAACCAACATGCTACCTCGGAACGATACCCAAACGATCTGCATCTTTAAAACAACTGGATTATTGAAAACTGGGCTTCCAGACTCAAGCCAAGTGTCTTATCAGAATTTTATGGGATTTTCAATAATGTAATCGTTCTTTCAGTATTCAATAAACTTTTATTGTTACAAAGATTTTTCGTGTTTCAGGGACATACTCGACTTATGTTCATTGTAAACGACATTGTATTTTTCAAAACGCAATCTTCAAAACTTCAACAAGACGACCATTAGGAATTGGAACATAAAACTGATTGCCAACTAGTTTCCTACAGGATGAATCGTAATTTAGCCAGTTTGACGATGGATCGGATGTGAAAAACGATTGGATAAAGATGGACATTACCACAAATTCAAACGAATTGGGGCAACAAGAACAAACGTAAAGTTGAATCTGTAAATAGATCAAAAAGTATTATCACATCACGTGAAGGGAGTGATTGTAATGTGATCCATATATTTATCAACAATTACCAACGAATTTTCTACCAAGATTAACCAATGTATTTATGCAATCCACACCTCCCACTGCTGGGTTAATTTGGATCACAATGGGGTGTTGTACGTATATGTTTGTCCATTATTCATAATATGTCTTTAGCAACAACAAATTATCTTTGTCCATCATATATTACTCAGTTTCTTTTATTACCTTTAAAGTATCTGTAAAGTAATTTAAGCACAAAGAACAAAACCCCACTGAGTGAGGAATCAATCCAAGAAATTGCCGCTCAACTTTCTCATTTATAGAGACGAATTCAAGTGGAATTAACGCCACCACCCCACAGCATCCGTCTTACTCCGAAGTATCGAAGTGAGGAGCTTACTGAGGTGTATATTGTGTTTCAGAAAGGCAATCTTATCCCTGTGCTTATCATGCGCGTTCCCCCAACCCCATCCACCGCCATTATGGCCGAGATAATAGTGGTCATCATCCACAGGATGTGACCAGGAGGAACCTTTGACAATTTTAATGGTGAATGGAACGAGACGGGTTTCGGGTTTTTTTTGGCGGTCATATTTAACGGTCTGCTTCCTTTTTTTGTGATTTTGTCCCTTCTTGGACACGGATTGGAATTTACTTTTCGCAACCTGGTGAACATTATGAGGAAGCTTGGTGGGTCTGTGGAGTTGTGTTGTTCCCTCCTGGTAAGGGTGATTCTCCAGTAAACTCTCATCACTGTCGTCCTCTACTGAATCTACAATCTGTTGAAGATTAAAACATTTATACTTGAATGAGTAACATTTATTTATCTCAAAAAAACAGCGTCTAACCTCTCTGGAACCTCTCCATTTCGACAGTATTTTGTCCTCTAAACCCGTGTGCTCATCATGGGAGTCCTGTCCCATTTCCGAATCTGGGTAATTCCTCTCTCCGAGGTTAATAGGATTGGCTTGTTTCACATAATACTGAGATTCAATAACACGGTTGAGGAAAGCAATGGTGAAAAATAGGATCAGAATTGAAACGTCGGATTTTGTCATTTTGATACAATTGTGGCAAAACTCTAATGTGCAAACAAATTGCTGCCACTAACCAACCAACAACCTCGTCACTAAACCTCACTCACTACAAACATAAATTCTAAAAATTGTTCCTCAACCACTTTAACTTTAAGCTGAAGGGATAGGGTGGTTTTTTATACAAGGGGAAGCAATTTATTGCTTAAATGTCATGGTAACTGTGATGGCCTATAGTGGTCAACATCAATGCATGCATACCACCGAATTTGCATGCATGCATGGGTTCCACTTTCAGACCGGTTTGAGATTGATGTCTTGATTTATTATCGATTCTACTCAAATGATTACTATTCAAAAAAAACATTTAAACCCCATCTTTTCTGGGTCAGCTTGATTGACTCAATAAAAGCTCATTAATTTCTGCATACAAACACTTACTGCATAGCAGTTACGTCACCCTCAAACACCCAACATTTGACGGGCTGTTTAGATAAGGTAAAATTAATCCCATGTCAAAAGCAATGTTGAACTAAAGCTATACGCTGTAGAAATGGCACCTAGTTTTAATTCTTAAATATTTCAAAGAATAAAGAAAGGGAAATAAGTCGAAATAGTGGTATACATTTGCCCAAACCAATTTCACTTTTAAATTGTAGTCATGGGATTTCTTTGGCATTAAAATATCAAATCCATAGTCGGAATCATAGTAGTCATCATAGTAATGTCTACTGGAACACAATTAAAATTGAGCAAACTGAAATTTAATTCAAGTTGAATTGTGGAATTCTAATTGAATAGTCATTTCCAGAATAATAACAATTGTAATTTATGAAAATGGCATAGATGTTGCATGCATGGAATTGAAGATTTACAGACATCTGGAATTAATAGTGTTAATTTGTACGGTTATCTGGACCATTATATTAATAGTTTATGTTACAAATCAAAAGAATGTCCGTAAACATGACGAAGGGACCATTCTTTTAAGTTACACGGAATTACGGAATTAAAACAAGAGGGAGGAAGATATTTCGTTAGCTTTTCCTCCTCCTCGTCCCGTTCTCCCATATCCTTCTCCTCGTCACCCCCGTCCTTCTCCTCCCTGCTCAGTTCCCACACCTTCCCCTCCTTGAACATCGCCCTTCCCCGCCGTTGCCGTCTCCCTTGGGGACGCCCTCTAGGTCGTGGTGGTTGCCCACCGCCCACCCTCGTAAACATTGATGGTAACCATGGTCTTAGACACTGACCTTAAAGTGTCTCCTCCCCCGGTAAACTGTCTAAAACACAGAACAAAGCTAAATAAGGACCTGAGCACGTCTCTTTTTAGAAGTAATCCTGAGCAGCTAAACTAAAAGGCTCCCTCCAACAAGAGGTAAAACTGGACATTGAGTTGTAAGGTGGATGGAGTTGGTGGGATGCAAATTCCACTACGAAGGTGGCGCTTGCTCCTTTAATAAACTCCAACGCTGTGGCACCAAAAAAACGCTAAAAATGCCCCCCACAGCCACTCCCACAGGGAAAATAAAAAAAACTTCAGGCTCGACACGTCTTCAGGTATTACTATTTCAAATGGGACCACCCCCATTTTTCAGCTGGTCGGGTGGTCCCATGCGAGGTACAGATCAATGTCCCCGTCAAACATTATTAGTTGTAGTTATTTTGCGTGAGAGACGTAATAAGCTGTTTTAAATGCAATCAATAATCTCCCCTTTTCATTCAAACGATTATACTTCAGTTTTTCAGCTGCTGCGAACAATAAATAAAAATGGATTACATTTTATTCCGGTGATAATGATGTACGAAAACATTTGAATTGGTATACTTCAGGTTTAATGCTTACGACCGGAGAGCAATTGTAGAATGTTGATTAAAATTAGTTGCCCAGAATTACCAGAAATTTTAGAAATTTTCTTCTGGATTTGATTGAAAAGCTTGGATTCCTCCATTACTACCTTTTCTTCAGTACCCATCTTTTGAAATAATAGCTTGACTTGGAGTGCAGACATTTCGTCCTTCTTGTAAAGATTCTAAAAATATAATTTGTCTTAAATCCATGGCGACAGTTAAATTGATTTGATTAAATGTTTGAATACTTGAAGTATTTCACGCTCTTCTTTCGTAGCTTCCTTCAAAGCTTTCACAACAAGCCAAGAACATTTTCCATCCACAATGTCTGAACCAATTTTCCCCGTTGTTTCCGAAACTCCAAAGACGTCCAAGTAATCATCCTGCATTTGAAAATAGAATCCAATCTTGAGCAAAATCTCTTCAAGGCTGAGCAGAATTTTATCTTCAAGTTGAGTTTCGCTCTAAAAATTATAGAAAATTACTTAATCGGGCGAGATTATTTTCGTTTATATAATTACCATAACAATGCCAGCAAATACTGGCAGATAAAATGAGTAGTAGCTGGTTTTGAAATCGCAAATGGATTTGTAAGTGGCGAATGTAAATTTGTCTAAATCGCAATCGTTGCTCATCTTCGTGTCAAGATTCTGTCCAAGCGTAGTTTTAAAGACAATGTCTTGGAAAAGACATATCAATTTGGAAAAGTACGGTTTCCCGCAAAATTTTTGGCGTAGGAGCAGATAAGCGGCGTTTTCAAGTTGAATGGCATCATTCACTGCGGAAAGGCCGACACCTTCCAAACGATACCAGCAAGGGCGACCTCTTCGCGTTATTGAGCGATCCATTATATCATCCGCTATCAGAGAGCTTGCCTGCAACTGTGGAAAGCATGACAATGTGAGTGAATATTATTGTTAATATATTATAATTTAATGATTTCTACAATTTCTAAGGCCCATCCGAGATAACAGGCCAACTCTATTTCCTGATCCGAGGCTTCAAAATTTGTAAAATTGGCATAGGAGAAAACAGCTGCAAGTCCCCTGTTTATTTTAAAGGAAATTAGTAATCACGAAATAACCGAGTTTTTTGGTGGATAAAAAAACTACCTCCATCGTTTCCCATGAGGAACGTTATATTCTAGACTCCGTCGGAGTGATTTAAAGGAATCAGGAATCCTGGATTCAATTTGTGTTTTGCATATAATTTCCACAACATTTGGCCAAACTGAATTGAATTTGTCGGCAAAGTTGGAAATATTGGGACGGCTTGATTGGGTAATGTCCATTTTGTTTGTAATAGTTTGCAGTTGACACCACTGAGATTATATGCAGTGATTTTGTAGCCTTTGTGTCATGCCAGAATACCGAATGTTGGAATAATCTGGTTTGACATAACCTAGCCAACACGTTTTTTAAATTATATAACCAATTATTGGGTAGGTGTGGGTTGTCTAGTGTTTGGCATTTTGGCTTTGCTGCCAAATCGGGAACTTGGCATAGACGTAAAAATACCAGACAAACAATGTCGATGATTATTTTCGATGCATTATATAAGCTGCTACTATGTATGTAGCTCCTTTAATGGGAGAACATGGATACCATTAATTGGATGACATTGAATTAAAAAGTTGAAAAGAATTTTAATTCTCTACATGGCAACGTTGAAATTATTTGTCTCTGCCCAATTTCGTTCCTCAGACTCGTGATATATTTAAACCATGTTCCATATGCTTAATGGACATGGAGTTTTATTTAATAGGCTGAATAGACTTACTTATGGACATTAGGGTGCCAGTCTGGCGTCTGTCTACCCTTGAATACTATTATATTTTTACATACTTGGTATATTTGCTGACAAATCCGTCCGGGTGGATTTCAGCTAATTTTTCAATCTACGCCAATGGACAATGTAAGTTTAGGATAAAGGAGACGCTCCCATAAATTATGGAGTCAGGGTACAGTTTACATTAATATAAAATTCCGCATGTTCCCTATGTTTCTAAAAATTGTAGGACATAATTATGAACCGCTGGAAGCCCAAATATTAAGTTTTCCATTATATGCAAGAGCTACTAGTAGAAATAATGTATTTGAACCCGGTTGACGAATGTCATTTTATAGTCGGATTTGTACACGAGAAAGTTGGTTTTATTTATTAATTAAATGCTTTTTTTCCCTTATCAACCTTCTACATATTTCTTGTTGGTCATGTACAGATATTCATTGCTTAAGGACGGGGAGGGGAAGAGCTGACAAAATTGCGAATCGGTAGTACAATACCAAGAAACAGATGGAGACGTAAAATGCGATTTTCATAACCAAGTGCTAATTTTAATTATGTTGCAACAAATACATACATGAGCGAATACTCTACTTATGTTGGAGGTCTAAATTAAAGAGCAAGTTAAGTCACTAAGTATATGTATTTACTACATAATTGGTTCATCCATCTATCCAAACCGGTAAATTTATTATTACCAAGTAAACAAGTACAATTACCAAGTAAATGCATGAATAATATGTAAAAGCCAAGTCGCAAGAATGAATCTCCGAATCACATTTTACTCACTTCCAAGGAGAGCCACGTAATTAATTGGAACCCACACCCTGGGCTAGAGTGTTACTGTTTTGTATAGCTAAATCAACTTTTGTCCCATTTCTCAAAATTTGGTGGCTTTGATTTTGTTAAATACTTTCCGAGACTTGTTAAGAATGATTGGTGAAGCTAATTAACTTTTTTACTACTCTTCTTGGCACAATGCATTTTATAGTTAACTAAATGTTTGTTGAGAAGGACAGTTTAAATCATTGGCTAGAAAACACATTAGCAGTTTATTCACAGCCGCAAGTCTAACCTACGTATGCTTAATTTAATATTAGTTAACAATGACTCATTTCAACCAAGTTAAGGTTACTGAATATAATTGAATTAGGGGACATATCATCCCTTTTTGTAACTTGACTCACGCAATCTCATGATATATTTCACTACAACCTCTGCTCAATTCACCGGATGGATTCAAAGTGTTTCTACCAGACTCGTCCAAGATTTGCGTAACCTCCAAAGGAGTTGAGTATGAGTACCTTGTTTTACAACTAAATACAGTTATTTAAAAATTGGGGTGTCTAATTATCTCCTTAAACTGAATGTACGTAGACTTCAATTTAAAACAACATCATACCGATTGGTGCACTAAATGAAGAATGCTTGCCAATGTAGCAGTATTGTTACTCTGAGACAGCGTCTGTAATAATATCCTAAATCCCTGTAATTTCCGTCTTATCGGTTATGACCCCGTTACAGAAAGTTACCGAATACGCCGCCTTGGTATTGTAGCGGTTCCGGTACAAGAAGTAGGCAAATGAGGTTGAATGCAGTAGTATCATTACATCCTTGACCCACCCACGCACAGCGTCGTTACCCGGGTACTTGGCAATAAGAAAGTTGCCGTAGGTTGTCATTCCGTCAACTTCAGCTTCGAATGCCTGTTCGATTTTTCTGTTAAACAGAAAACGTCACAAAGTGCAATAGCACTATTTTGAATGCATATGTAATTTACCTGATCGCATTGCCAAACGTAGTGCCATCGAGGACCATCCGTATTACAGAATTTCGTAAGTGTTTGGCAGAATTGACATTTTCATATTCGTTCTCAAAGTCGAACTCCTTTTTAGTTGATAACAGATCATTCTGATAAATGAGGGCCATCCGATAGCTATCCATAAATCGATTGTACTCTGGCAAATCTGTCATCCTGTTAGGCCGTCTTCTAAAATGTTCGGTGCAGACAAAAATTGAAGCCGGTTCAGCAACAACATCTGAACACCGAAACCATCTGAAAAATATGGAAATGGATGAATAGAAAAACCGGCTAAGCGTATTGAGATTAACGTCAGTAGAATATATTGTATAAAGATGCATTCCTTGTGGAGTCCAAGATTTTAGTTCCCTTGATAAAGGATTAGTAATAGTAAAGCCAAGATTTTTACAAATATTTGTCATTTTTGATATTCGTGTGCCAATTATTGGTTTGTAATACCTATAAATTCTAATCGGGGTAGTAAGCAACCAGAATAGAAATTCAAACCAAGAAATCGATCATCATCATTGGAGAGAGAGCTTACATGTAATCTCGATGATTCAGAAAGCGATCATTCACGGCATGATTAACCTCAACGTCATTCTGAAATTCTAGAGTGCGCAAGTAGTATTCATAACTGCGCGCAGCGTACTTGGCTGTCGTCTCAATGTAATCAGGGTAGCTCAGCAACATGTATTTCATTAACATTTTGTAAAAGTGAATAATTTCCTTTGCAAATGGAAGGCACTCAAGGTCATCGTAATTTATATCGATGCACTCTCCCCCCTCCAGAACTTTGGTGACGACACGTCTCAGAATTTTGCATGCCTGGATGTGCTTGAACGATTTCATGGTATCCATGCCAGCGTCGTCAAGCCTTTTAACGGAATTTTGAAATGAATTGGAGCAAATTTAAAATTGAACTTCTTACAGATCGTCGTGAAGGCCATTCGCCAAACAGAAGTAAGTTACAGTTGTCCTGCGATTGTCACATGGGTCGAAATCAGGCTTAAAACAGCCGGCAAGTCTATATGCTGGACCAACAATGGCCTGAATAAATTTTGGTGTGGAAAATTGAATACCGGCCGCCTCTGCCTCCTCGAAAACCAACCGAATCGCTTTTTCAACTCCCATGGTAGCTGAGTCTATTGCAAATTGTGGGCTTGAGAGGAATTTGTTATATTCCTCGCGTCCATACTTGAACCCGCATTTCAATTCCGCTTTTCCAAAGTGTTTGGTAGATACGATGCCAAAGTCAAACTCCAAGTACATTCCATCTCTAGGCCTACTTGTGCCTGTTGTTATGCGGGCCTGTTGAAATTGGTAATTTCAGACAAATTTAGGTAATGAATATTGTAAGCACAAATACCTTGGGAATGGCAGTGTCATTTTCTGATTGCATGACTAAAAGAGAAATAGCGAGGACCTACTACGGGTTTGGGAGATGATCATTTGAAAACGTGCTTTTGTTGAATATTATGATTATTAATCTTTAGCGATAGTTATATACACCTAAATCTATTTATCCATTCTTGGACGTATGCTGTAATGTAAAATGTTTTCGGTGAGGCAAACGCAATCCTTATTGAGGCAGTCTCTAAAAGAAATGAACTGGTTTGGGATTTGGGCTTCATTATTACAAAAATGGTCTTGTCATAATACTTACCTTGTCAATAAATACTCACCTTGTCCTCTCTTGGATGGATATCTTAGCTGATGGCTTAAATTAATGGACAAATTGTAGCACGGCATGTTTATTACATAATTGGTGTATCCATCTATCCAAAGCAGTACTTCCTCCAGTAAGTTTAGTATTACCAAGTAAACAAGTACCAATACGAAGTAAGAAATGCATGAATAAAAGTCCAGTTGCAATAATTCTTCGAATCACATTTTATTCACTTATTGATTTCTAAAGCTTTTGTCTCTGGTCTGGTCGGATACCGAATGCGAGATGTAGTCTGGTTTTACGTAACTCGGCTATTTTTTTAATTATATAATCAATGATTGGGGTATGTATGGGTTGCCTACTAATCCTATTGACATTTGCCAGTTTGACATTGCTGACAAATCGAAAAGAGCAAACTTGGTGAGCCCATTACAATACAATGTGATAAAAATCATAACTAGTTTAAATGGGAGTAAAGTTGAACAAGTTGCGTAAAAATACAAGACAAACAATGTACATGATTATTTTTCGTGCATTACATAAGCGTGTGGCATGGCGTAGTTCCTTTTATGGCAGAACAAGTGATACCATTAATTCGATGACATTGAAATAAAAAGTGAAGAGAATTTTAATTCTCTACATGGCAACCATTAAAGTTATAATCATGTCTCTGCCCAATTTCGTTCCTCAGACAGTGATATATTCAAACCATGTCATCATCATCGTTTATTGCATATTGGCCAACCGCCCTAGCAAATTATATTCAAACCATGTTCCAGGTTTATTGGACTTGGTTGAATAAATGGAAATTTGAGGGTCAGTCTCCCACTCGAACCACCCTATGTATAACTTAAACAATAATGAATCTACCTCTGAGAACTATTATATTATTACATACACACCTTACTACCTATGGTAGTTGCAGCTCGCCATTGGATAATATGTGAGTTGCCGATAAAGTAGAGGCTCCATAAATTATGCAACGTTCGTACAATTTTCGCTGATACATAATTTTATTAATCGTTTTATCGAGAAAGAATGTAGAGGTGGATTGGAATGAAGGTCCCACCTCTCCATAAATTTGAACAGTCCCATTCTTAAAATAGTCTTAATCGTTGCAAGTTTGTATGGCAGAGCAATACATTTGGCTAGGAACGGTAATTTTAAAATGTTGAAAAAAGTAACTGGATATCCAATGGTTTCTAAACTTTTAAGTTTTGCCGACAAATGTTATATACGAGATTTCATAAAAATATGATTGTAAAATAATGCCTTTTATTAACAATGTTATGTGTTGGGAATATTTTGCTAGTCAGTCAGTAGACGCGATATGCAGCTGTTTTTAGATTCGTCATCAACCTCATACGTATTTACAAGATATCCATTCGACTTTCGTAATAAATTTTGACAGGTTACTTAAAGTTATATAAAACATGAATGTGAGGTTTACATAAGGTCTGCATAATTTTCCAACAATTCATATGTAATATGCTTGAAAAAAATAAGTTGGGAAAAGAAGTCAATGTGTAAACAACGATTCGTTTACAATATCAGCCATGGAAGTTTTTAAAGAAAATAACATAAAAATTAAACCTTCTAAAATAAGGAATAACTTTTGTCGATAAAAATTGATCTTGTCGCTAATCTAAAACGATATCAAGGTTTTAGTAGTTTAAACTGGTGAAGCAGTTTATGTACTGGAAGCAATCGGCACGCTTCATAAATATTTCAATGCTTTTCTTCTCGAACCAAGATATGTATTCTGCCTCGAAAACTGTAGTGGCTTATCCAAATACTGCAATGACATAAATTATAATAAGTAGGTTCATAATTTAACCTAGATCGGACCACTCTATTATTTATAAGCATAGACTTTCAAGAGCTTATTCATCGATATTTCTTTCTGTTGTGTGCACATTTTCGTGTACGTTGCAGAAGGCTTTACGATTGACCCAACTTTAGATAAACTTTGCTTCCAGTTCTTAGTCAATTAACACAATTTTGAAAATAATTCTCACATTTATCGTGGAAATATTTTTCACTAAAGTTACTTGAAATTGTACAAGTCTTGCTTATATCGTTGATTATTGTACGTATATTCCGTTCATGAAAAAAATGCAGAGCCCTGTGATGATCAAGTCCATCAAGACATATACGAGTACTTATGAAAAAATTGAGGCAATCCCTTTAGGTTGGGATAATCAGCTGCGGGCGGTATATAAAATCAACCACAGAAAGCTACTGTGTTGGTATTTTACAATGAGTTTAGAATTCTTTGTAACGTGCTGCTGTTTTTATATTTGCATTAAGCCGATATTTATAAAGGACACAACTACGCCAATATATATTTGCCTGATAGAAGGGTTTGTGGGCGTCATGGGAGGATTGGGATGTTTAATGGGGCTGGCTGCCTTCTTTTATGGAAATGATGTGGTAAACAGTTGGAATAAGTTTGCAATTTGGGAGCAATTACTACGTTCGGGTAACCACTTTGTGATATATATATATTTGTCGCATATTATTAGAATGATGACCAACTTCTTCTTTTCAGAAACAACCATGTCACCAAAATTGAACCGGTATTTCGAATATTGGGTCGAAATGTGCACTTTTGCCGTCAGATATTTCCCGCTCTATCCTTTGGTGGGAAGTGTATTTATCATTATATTCAAATTGGATCCATTCTATTATATTTTCAAAGAATTTGTTCCCCTAAATCTGTTTGTGGTTCATTTTATATTCTTTATCATTCTACGATATCTCCTAACGGCCATCTGTCTTTTTGAGTTTTTGAGACTGCTGTCATTGACATTAGTTGGCGCGAATGGATTTGCAGCTGCTACACGGATTGGGATGATAATAATTCGGAGAGGCAAACTACCTACTACGGACCTTCTTTTTAAAGCACATGACACTCTCCATATAAATTTAAATGGAGCAAAAGTCTTCACCGATCCCGTGGTTGCATTTGTACTGTTGGCTCTACTTCTTGCGGGTATCGCAGCATGCTTCGGGGCCATCAAAATGCATGTTGTCATTCCAATGCCAATCTATTTAACCGCACCCTCCATTGCTGTTGGAAGCGTGGGAGTTGTTGAAGCCGTCATTGTCCAACTTATTTATCTTCATGAACAATCCAAAGAATGGTTGAGTGATTTGGGACTGAAATCCCTAGAAGAGCCCCCGACCACTGTGTGGAATTCCAGGCTACACAGACGAGTTATTGTTAGAAGGATAAGAACAATGAGGGTGTTTTCCTTCTATGCAGGAATAATGGATCATAGGTTTTTCTCTTTAAACAGATCTGCAAATGTTATTTTTTATGAAAGAATGATTTCATTTACCATTACTGCTTTGATGTCAATTAAAATTCATTAAGTTGTATAATGTAATATAAATACCGACTTGTATAGGCTATTATATATGTATGTAATGTAAATATGCACACTACGGTACGGCTCACGAGAATGATTTTCAATTTGTGAAAGTTGAAACAATTTATTTAAATAAGCAACATTTAAAATGAATTAAAAAAAATGCAATAACGTTTAGTAGACATGTAGTACGTAAAAGTAGAACAATACTTTAGGTATTCACTATGTTGAGGCCGTTTAAATTGTAAGCTTCAATTAATTTGCATGATGAAGATGACAATGTAAATCTCGGAATACTGTTGTAGAATAAATTTTAGCAATTATGTGCTTACCCATAAAAATCGCTGAGAGTGTACTAGAATATAAAATAGATAAAATTTAAACTGATTAGTTTTAATAAATTAAATGTCACCTGTGCCCCCAAGAGTTGACGACCAATAATATGCAAAAAGTTATTTGATGAGAAATTGGATCACTTTCTTGATTAACAAGTATTTAACCCACATGTACATTTTCACGTGCATTGTGGGTCATGATGCAATCGATTTAATGCTAATTATTAACTCGTGTAAAAATACATAACTAAGGTAACCGTAGCTATTACGTCTTTACTTTTAGGATTTTACGCCTGATCCAAAAAAATATTTTTTAAGTTTTGCCGGCGAATGTTATATTTCATAAAAATATATGCAAATTGATTGTAAAATAAAGCCTTTTAACACTATTATGTGTTGGGAATATTTTGCTAGACAGTCAGTAGGAGTCATAGCTGGTTCGGTAATAAAACTTGTGTGCATTTTTGTTGGATAGTGTAAAGTTGTACACTATTAATCGACACAGTTCAACCAAGTAATATTCAAGCAGTTTTTGCAGAAAATTGAAGCACCATCTCTTAATAATAAGTATCATTAATATGCAGGAGCCAAAAATAATGTATGCAACGGACTTAAAAATTTTAAAAAATGTCATTTTATAGTCGGATTTGTGGTCGGGAAAGGTGGTTTTATTTATTAAATGCTTTTTCCCTAACCAACCAAGTTTCAGGTTGGTTATGTACAGATATTCATTGCTTAAGTACACGACGCCCAAGCGTACACAAAATTGCGAACCGGCAGTGGAATGCCGAGAACCAGACGTAAAAAGCGATTTTCATAAAAAAAAGTGCTAATTTTATTAAAGGAGCAAGCAAGTCATGAACAAATGCTCACCTTGTCCTCTCGTGGATACATGGATATTGCAGTTGATTGCTTCAATTGATGGGGACGTATTTAGTACATATCTAATTGGTCCATCCATCTATCCAAAGCAGTACAACCAGTAAGTTAATTATTACCAAGTCACTAAGTTAATTATTACCAAGTATAGGCAAACAAGCACCATTACCAAGTAAAGCCGTGAATAAAAGTCCAGTCGCAATAATTCTCCGAATCACATTTTACTCACTTCCAAGGTGAGCCACATGTGTAAACCTACTTCTACTAGTGTGTTACTATACAAGCTAATCCAAATATACGCAGAAGCTTTCTTTCATTTCTCTGAATTGTTGTAAATATTTTAACCATAATCACCCTTCTAACCTAATACTTTACGTTTTAAGAGCGTGTTTTAAGAGACTTTTTGAAGGTCTGTTAGCAGCATCGAAAATGAAGGTGGAAAAAGCCATGAAATTTGTATTGTTTCTCCTAGTTCTGTTATCTCAATGTTTTGGCACTATGGCTATTTTGTACAAGGTAAGTAATTTTATACCGTGAAAATTATCTAAAATGTCTTTAAATTGATTTTCACTGGTTGCAACAGTGTGCTGGCATTGATGATGAATGTAAAAGGAATTCAGATTGCTGTGGTCCTTCCTTTTGTGCTAATCCAGACAATATTTGTGTTGGGCTACTAAAGATTAGATAATCCCAATCTCAGCGTTTTATCAATAATCCGGTTTTAGACATGTTTCTTCATTAAAATTAGTTCCTCTTTTGCCAGCTTATAAAATTCAACGGGGTATCCCTTGCGTTAAGCAGGATTCCCCCTAGTTTTGAATTAATAAATATCCAAAGTCTGATTTCAATTTATGAATGTTGATTCGAAATTTCAAATCTAATCCCTTCTGTTTATCTTTCTCTCTCTTTAGCAATCTCTGAGGGGTTTTGACACAGGTATTATGACACATGGGTATAATGTATATTATTATTACAGTATATATTTTACAGTCAGCATTTTTACCTTGTCTAATAATGTTTAAAATAAAAAATTCTGATGCAAGTACATACATCCAAGCTATTATGAATTCATGTATAATAATCAATTCATAATATTTCTTTACAAGGATTTATTTACAAAAATTTTAACTCAATAGTCCCCCTTCATACTAATTCATATCTCCGTCTTCTCTGATGAAGGAGGTGCATACGCCCCTCTCTCCACTTCCAATATAAATGACTGTACCACCCCCAGGAAGTATAAGTGCATCACCATGTAAATTCCCATGGAAGTGTACAACAGAATAATGAAAGTCCAGTTATTAGGTTCCAGGGGTTCAAGGGGCTGGCCATAGATGGCCAACCCGGCAATGAAAAGGGCCCACACGGCATTCCAATATAGCCAAGGCTTGCACAGATGAGGATTTTTCTACAGAAATTTAACATTTCTCAACTAGTTTTTCATCATCCCAATACCATGATATCGTACCGTTTTGAATCCTTGCAGCAGAAAGCAGGACACGGTCAAAGACGTCAGAGTCAGAACCAAGGGAACCCAATAGCCAAGCCTTGTGTACACTATTTGTTCAAAAATGATTGGTTTTTTCTATAAGTTTGGACTTGAATCTAACAGGTTTAAACTTACATGGGCCGATTTGATGTTCCATCTCATTAATCCGGCCTAGATAATACTGCAGGACGAAACCGAAGATTTTGAAGATACCAGAAATCTGTTAAGAAAATTAGTTGATTATCGTTAAAGAATTATGATCGAACACTGATTGAAACACTGATTCATGGAAACACTGATTTTCCATAGATGAATATTAAACTTACAATTTCAATCGTGGCAATGATTGCAGTACCCGTGTCAACAGGGTAGCAACCAAAGCAACATGTTTTAACCATTTCGCTAGAGAATACTACTTAAAATATTAAGGATTTTGAAAACTTAGTTAATACGACAAGTATGTATACTTTATCTATACTGTTAGTGACACTTACTTATTTCCCGTCAATGTCTACTGAGCATTGTTGATATATCTTGTACAAACTTTAGTGCTGATAATTTTCTATGCAGCCAAAAATTACTCATCAGACATGGTATAGATGTTGCCATTGATGACTTAAGTTGTATCACGTTATATTTACATACAAATTTCTCTTCTCCAAACATGTATTCATACCAGTAAATTAATTATTACCAAGTATGTAAACCAGTCAGTACCAAGTAGTAAATGCATGCATGGGGGAAAATGCAGTCGCAATAATTGTCCGAATCACATTTTACTCTTTTCCAAGGTGAGCCTCTTATGTAAGTAAATTGAAACTACAACATGACACCAGTGTTGGTTAATCCTCTTGGCTAAATCAACTTTTCTCCCATAATTTCTCTGAATTTATAGACCTTGGGTTTGTTGTTAAATACTTTCAGAGGTTTGCTAAAACTGGGGCTGAAATAAGTTTTCTGCACAACTCTGTAAAGTATTGTTGAGACTGGTACATATTCGTTGTGAAGGACAGTTGTAATCATCGGCTATACTAGAACGCTCTTGGTTGTACATTAAAATTGCATGCATTATGCATTTGATTTCTTAAATAGTTTATTGCCATTTTTCTATTAATAATTAAAAATATTAAAAGGCTTTTATTTCAGCGTAAATAGTGTCCAAAAAGGAAATTAATTGATTGGTAAAACAAACTATGCTCTTCAGATGTAATATAACCATTCCCATGTTTTTTTTATCCTATGCCCAACCGATTGAAATGCTGAAAGGGTGATGAAGCTCGAGTACAGTTGGTGTCCATCTACTTAAAATGAGATATTTGACAGATTTCCTAACAACGTCCAGAGTATGTACTAGGGGGATATGTTTGGAAGCTGTGGATCAAGCTGTGGTCTTGTAATGATGTTTAGAAAACTAATAAATTAAATGCGCAAACACCTATCAGTAAAATAAAATGCGTCACATTCTTTTACAACGTGTGTATATATGAGTGGCATGCTTGTTGTTTTATATAATAATAAATCAAATCGAAATGACGCGAGAGCATGTTTTTTTATAAACTCAGGGGCTGTGTAGAATTTTTCCGCACCTTAATCCAGGTTCTACGCGGGTTATCTTTATACACAGAGGATACACTAAGTGTACGCTGTCCTAATGTTTTGCTCCGGTTACCTCTGTCAATAATTTTTTTAGAGCCTTGGTATATTTTTTTTCGAATAGAGCATGAAAAAGCGATTTTACGTGGTTAATGGCTAAACGTTTTGATTTTAAGTAAGGTTAACTTTTTAGCCCGAGCCAGGGCTTATGTGATCACCATGTCCGTCCGTCCGTCCGTCCGTCCGTCCCGACGATAACTCAAG
>JAQIWQ010000102.1:0-26318 GCA_034695825.1 Folsomia inoculata | reverse complement strand
CTGGGCTGTAAATAATAGCGTAAATTACGTTAGTGCACTTTAACAAGTTAAATTCCTGGTTTACAAAACCAGACTGGTTGGCGTTGTTTTGTGCATTTCTTTACTCTGAAGTTGTCTGAAGCCTTTAATTGAATACCAACATTCATTATGCCAACGATTCTCATTTTAATTGAATTGAATGTTATCAAATTCTCTAGATTTTGAATGATAATTTTAAAATCTTGAATGGCATATTACAAATACAAACTTAAAATGTTGTTACTTTAGTTAGATAAATAATAAAAACAGCTAATATATAGTTTCAAATATGAATTAGTACAACTACAAAAAGGAAGTATCGAGCATATTATGCAGAATAATAATATGTGACAGAAATGAGCAGAATGCGGTTATGTGGTGGGGTCATCCTAATACAACTTAAAATCCAATGTAAGTACATTAGTACAAAGTGGACCATTCAAGAGGTCTTTGACACAGCTCTTAACCACTAGATTCTAGATGGCCAACCTGAAGGACGACTGAGACAGACCAAACGGCAATAATAACATTACATTCTACCCTGCATGTGCATATTGGTAATTTTGTGTCAGAGTAATCCACCAACCAGTACATGCACTGCATGCAGAGAAGTGAATGCATTGCATAGGTAAATAAAAACCGAGTGCATATTATTGTATGTTGTGTGTACAAACAAACCTCGTTTTCCTTTCCAATTTTGGTCTGAACAGTTACAAACTCATTCTCTTTTAAAATCCACTTTTGACTTAGCTTAACCCATTCATTCAGTGATTCCGTCGAGGGTTTGCAAGTTTACAATTCCAAATCCACTAAGGATAAGATTTCCGGGTTGCATGAAACAAATGTAGCTTATCTTGTATTGTACGTTTAGGCTTGACTTTAACTTTTGATGAATCAAATGTATTATTAATGAAGCCCGCAAAAATAATGCTACATGGTGCGTTTCCAATGAATGAATTATTCTCTTGATTATTATTTACGATAACACCGGTGATGAGGAACCATATTATGGCTCCACATCGGCATCATGCTAAATATTTACAGACTTTAGCAAGATAAATCCAACAGAATAATAAAATTGCGGGACAGAATAGTCAGATAACTCATACAGAACAAATATTTACTGTAATTGTGTCTGAGAATTTGTTTTGTTGGCAGCGTCTATATGATAAGAACCGTATGAATATCTGTACAGTACAGGAAATGTCGTTCATATACATTGTTCGGTACAAAAATGAGTACAAAAACAACTACACATTGATCGACCTGTTCCAAATGTCGATAAATGTTTGCGCCATCAATGTAACTGTAGAACGATACAAAACTGAACCGACCGAAATAATGATTTGTTCTGGGATCATGTTTGTACACGTGGTCTCATTATTCTTGTAAGAAATGCAAATGGTGAGTGGGATTACTGAACCCCTGTGGTGACTTTGTGGGAGGAAAAATAGATTACTTCACATATATCCGTTCGAAATTAGAAGAAAACTATTTCGGTCTCCCAGTTTTAGCTTCATTATTTGTAGAACCCAATTGATTTCGGAAATTCAAGAGAAGTTCTTTGTCAGAAACATAAAGGCAGAGACATGCATAAATACAATATTATTATGTGTACTCATTTAGATACACTAAAATAATATTCGGCGCAATACTTATTTTCATGCGATCATTTTGATTTTCTGTTTGCGCAAACTTCTATAATTATAAGAATGTGATTTCGTTATTTTTAAAGGACCTAAAAATATGTTCAAGCAGACGTAATTCGCATTCCACTACAGTTTCATCATTCTCCAAATTAAATCACGACAAATTTAGGTTTCCAGGTCTGGATTATCAATGCATAACATTTTATCTCGTTGTGTTTTAGCTTGTATAACAATATTGTAAGTCCATTGATGAATAAAAATATACAGCTGATGTATTAAATATGAAAATAAGCCACACGAATTTCTGCTTATTTCTTGTTTTGTATTCATTAACATTTGTGCGTTATATAAATCTCTAATGTTGTTGAAGTTGGCAGTGAAAATGCAAATGAGATATTTAGTAAAAGAGGTTGTAGAAAAGACGTCAGTTAAACAGGGTCGATGTTTTTTCTAGAGAATAGGCCCGGCCCAGCAAATGTTAAAAGCAGTCTTTAAAAACGGTTCACGTATACACGGAAGGTGAGAGGGATGTATTCAGAACTGGGGATGACGTGTGTGTGTCTTCAAAATTACAGATACGTGGCATACACAAACCACAGTAGAGCGTTGCAGAAATCGAATCATCTCATGAACTCGACGCCAACGCGCTTAAATACATAAATGTATGCAAACTGACAATGAGAGTAGATATGATATTTGTGATTTGTTTGAGGTTATTTTGTGCCACAAACACAAATGCGACTCATGCTGGCTGTTGAAATCCTGTCGCTGCAAATTAATATTTAACCCAGAGAACTGGAGTAATTATATTTCATTCCAAATGGGAGAATTTCTACTCTATAAAATACAACCAAAAATCTGTTAGAATAGTTTTTGCTCTTATGTATTAGTATGTTTAGGTATTCCAAAAGAATAGAAATTGGAAATACAGTCAGGACCATAAAATTGCAATAATAGTGGATGTCGACATATATATTGCATTGCAACTCTAAAACAACGTGAGTTTAACTCATGTGGAGGGTTAGTAGTGCATAATATACTGTCAATAACAAGCAACATTAAAAAGATAAGCTATAGCTTGCCTCTTCTCCTTGTATGACTAAATTATGAAGGCACTAGAGCAGAATAGTTGATTTACGATGTATCATTATTATTAAGGAGGCTGCAAATCGCAGATTAAGGTAGAAGGTTGTTTTAAGGAGTCAACTTCAAATATGGCTTTGAGCATGATTGAACCCAATTTGTTGGATTTTTACAATCATTGATTCAAACAAACTTGTTGGCATCGGTTGGGGAGTTTTAGGTAGTCTTAAAGAATCGATGCTTTTGTGGGACATTGGGTTGCAGGCCGCAAAGCAAAAACACCACATTTCATGAATTATTGATGACACTTGCACCGTTCTCATTCATTACTTACAGGTAGGTCTGGGAATTGATATAGCGTTGCTCTCAATCTATGCATTACGCCAATATCATCTCCGACTATGAACCACATCTTAAGTACTCATGCATAAATACATTACACAGCAAATTTACCTTTTCCTCTATTGGAATTTACTCTTTTCCCAAAGCCGGGATTGCTTAGTGCAATGCAATCCAGGGCATTCATATTGGCTCTAATTTACAATATTCTAACAACATACCATCAGGTCACGTACACATAAACCAATCAATTGTTTATTATGTTTACAATTTCTGCTGTGGAGCGTATTTATTTTTCTTGTTGACATGCTCAAACTAACAACAATGCTGCGAATGAAAATATTTTATGCAACGTTTGTTTATCTCGAGTACTTCTCTGGTTTTGTTTCATTTGCGTAAAATTTGTCTTTTTGTTGGATTTCCGACTCTAATTGTATACTCAATTGCATACTCAATTGTCCAAATCCATTCATTTCTACGCAATTCCTATTCAACAACACGAAAATGGTAGTAGTGGCATTGTGTAGTGTACAGCATCATAATACACTTAAATGAACTCTTGGTAAAAACAACCACAAACAAACCATCAGCGACGCATTCAGCAACGTGGAAATTAATGCCACCGTTTTCATAATTATATGAATGCTGAGTTTCTTCTCCATTAGCATTAAGTCATCATCATGATGGGCAACAATAATATTTGTTGGAGGCTTTGACCTCTTTTTGATCAGATGCGTTCATCGTCAACATAAACATCCTTCCACACTGACAAGAATAATATCAACCTTATCAAACAAAACAGTTTTTATTTCATGTTGTTGATCCTGTGCTGTGCCGTGTGCCCAAATCTGACAAACCCCTCCAATGGTGGAATTTCCTTGGATGATGACGCCGAGATTCACCAATGAATAATGTTTTGCAAGTTTGGCCATATATAACCACCGGTATCGAAGGAATGAATCGCATTTTGTACGCAAAAGCAACCATTAGACTTTCTTGCATCACGATGGATCAAGTTTTCAGCGTAATCATTTAATGCGGCTTATCAACAGTTCTTGTTTACGTCCATTAAGAAAGAAGAGAGAAAATCAATTGGGGAACTTGGTTAAATCAAACGTGCTACCAGATTCTGATATAGGGAAATGGTTGTGGTTAAATGATGCGAGTGAACTTTGTACTTGTTTGTGATTGTTTGCTTGAGTTGAGCAATTTGTAATGCACACTTGCAGCAATTTCGCAGCAGTAAATTGTTAACGTTTTAGTTTTGGTGTCAAGATGATGCGACGTTGGAATAGTGGATGTATAGTATATTAACGTATTTGTTGTTTGTCATATTCCCGTGCTTTGTTTACTTTGTTGTTGAGGTATTGAGGTTTGCGGGTAGCCACGGGAAGTTTTGACGTGTCGATTCGGCGATGTTCTGCAGCTATTTATGTACTGCAGTGATGATAATTTAAAGAGGGCACGATCAAATTCACAAACAGGGAAGTCCGTTTTTTTATACAATGAGATGGAATAAGATACTAAATGTGATACGCACCATTAAATGAGATGGTTCATTTCATAAACCTTCGAAGACGTAGAAATTAATTGACGAGTTTTAGGTCGTCAGTTCCAAATTACTACTGGTTTAAACTAATTGTATTTTGTTACATTATACTACGTTATCCATGCCGGTTCTGGTATTGGAATAATGAGCTGAAGACAATTGAAACTGAAAAATAATTGTGGGTGAAGAAAGAATTACCTTCCATTCAAAATTTATTACTAATCGTGTGGAATCGACAACCAGAGTTAATTTAGTTTTTGTATTGCCTTTGTATGGTATTTGATAACAACGCTAAAACTCGCATTTGTTTTTGTTTTAACAACTTTTGTTCTTAGAAAGCAATGTATGAATATTAATAATTATAATACAACAATTTATTATCAATGCCATGGGCATTATTGTAGCAATTGTGGGTTGAAAAAAACTACGTTGTTTTCTTATGGCTGCACATTTCATTGTTGTAGTCCTATTACATTTCATTGTTATTGTTTTGTTTGTGAAGCTGAGGAAGGAATGCCGACCTAACTAAAGTGGTTTAACAGTTTAGACCTCCATTATTTGTTGTTGTGGTGCAGGATGACGCACATTCTCTCCCATTTGCAGTTTTGCAAATTCATTCGCAAGTGCAGTTTACAAACAGGGTCGTGTTGAATGAGGAGGTTGAAACATTTGGTGGAATAGCGAGTTGGCTGTCGTCGAAGAGTGCATTGAATCCAACTTATACAACACCAGCCCAATGTAATTATCTTCCGCTCCTCCCCTCACCACTTTGCAAACATTTTTGCACTAGTTGGCTGCATCTAGTTATTATGTTACTGGTTTGATCACTTCTGTTTTGATTTGACTAGGACTAGAATGGAATTTGTTGTTCTTATTCTGCGGAATGACTTTGTCATTTGCTATTCTACGAAAAATTGGCTTGCATCTGTGTACCAACCAGCATGTCTGAATATGCATATGAGGTGAGCTTATGTACCCCGCATCATGCGAACAGTGCATGTACTTTTGTTATATTGATTACCACTCTCTCCATAATTATTCTTGAATATATCCAATGCATCTTTAATTGTTCTAAAATGATCATCACTGTTATATAGGTGTGCTGTGTTCATTTGATGAGCTTGTTGTCATAATTTCGAGTTTATTATCAGAGTCATCTATAGAAATACTCCTTATATAGCTGAATACAACTCCTTATAAACCCATTGCAGTCAACTTCGTTACAGTGACTCATGGTCTTTAGCCAGGACATGTCAATGAAAGGCTATAACAGCCAAATGCACAATTTTGGATGCGGAGTGCTGCATGAGATTAGATGACTTTTGATTCAAGTGTACCCGTTTGTTTGACTCATTCAACTTCCTTGTTTCGTGTCGAATTTTTTGCTTTTGTTTTTGTGTACACTAACACAATGTTGTATAATACCAGCAGAAAATACACGGATACACGTGATACGTGATCTTGATGCTCGATTCGATTATTGGTGTAGCTTTGTTTATATTGGTTAAAGTAGATTTCGTAGCATCGCAGCTCGTTATTTGCTCATTGCCAGTTCATTCAAAAATTGCTTGTTCTGGGTATCTCAACTTGATTATTGTCTGGTACCGTTTTGCCCTACCTTGCAAAAACACATAGCTATGTACGTACAACGGGAATTAATATGAAGATGGAAGTAAGAATAAATAGAAAACTTTATATCATACATCATTGGGAACGGAATTCTGTAAAATTGAAAGAGCCATGAACATAATCGACGCCTGGAATTTTGGTGCATTAGCTTAGTTTGTGAAATGCTTGTGAAATGTTTGAATGACCAAAGAACATGCAGATGTATGGGACAAGAAAGGATGAGTCAGGTCAAATTCCATTACGTCGGAAATGCCAAGCTTGTTTTGTTTGATACTAGAACAAATGTTTGAGATTCCGGGGAATTTGTGACTAATATTCTTACTCGCTATATGATAAGCTATAACACTGTCAACAATGTCTACAATATCTTGGTGTGCTTTGTAATCATGAGCATAAGATGTTTACAGTCATATTGGAGTTTTTGTTAGTCCTCCCCTCACAATATAAACGTTTCACTTCTACGAATAAAAAGCACTGGATAAATAATGGGTGCGTGTTTTAATAGTTTTCATGGTCATGATATTTTAGATCATTCTTTATCCTTATTCTGTTATGATGATGTCATTTACTGTTTGATTTGGTTTGATACTTTCAGTTTCCAATAGTAAGACAGCCAAGTTTTAACCTCTATACTTTAGCGTTACGGACAATAAGTTCAGTTGAAATTGATTACAATCCTGTGGGCACCTTACTCATTGTTGAGGAAAATTTGGATAATTTTTTTTGTTTCAATAGTAGTTTAGGATTTGGGACGGTACCTCAATGAAACACAGCTTTGTGATGTTCCCATACGCAATTCTGACCTTGGGACGATATTATGAGGCAAGATATGTAATTCGCAACATTTCCTTATTTTGGATAGTTTTGTGCGTCCAAAATGTCTTAGTGTAGCAATGTTTGTTTACATTCTCCAACCTTGGGCAATGGCAAACTTGTAGTTTGTTACGATTGCTCGACTTAATTATGAAATTGGTAGCCATTCTCGTCCTCGTAATGTTTCATGAAAGGTGGTGTACTTGACACTTTTGGTTTGTCGGCCGTAAATGAAGCATGCAATAGCAGAGCACATTCTTAATGAAAACTGTTTCTAATTATTCGCTTTATGTTGTTGAACATGAAGACATAAATTAAACACCAGAATAAATATTCTACTTTTGTACTTTTTAACTCAATCAGATTGGAAAGGTAAATGTCATAATAGCTTTACAAAATTCTGATGAACATTTCAGACATTGAAGTCTTTAAATGGCCTTAAATTACATTTACAAGCTGACCAATCTGACTCGTTAATTTTTGTCTCCTTAATCGTTTTTTATGATCAATTAGCCATTATATTTTTTGTGTTGGTGCACATGCAGTAATGTCCTTTGTTTTGTCAGCAAACATTTTCTAAACAATTCCTTTCTAAAATAAGAAGCATTGTTGGGATGTTTGGTTCCTTCCTAGAATTGCATGTATATCTATAATTTAACTAATGAAATGTTTTTCTGCAGTACATATTCCACTGCTGTCAACTTCACAATGATCATAATATATTTATTGTTTTTGTTATTGTGATTGTTATATAAGCTATGCAATTATCTCAACCTCAACTAAGTGGATAGCCAAAATCATGCAAGTACGCTTTGTTTTCCCTAGTCGTAAAATTAAAGGGCTGTCGAACAAGCAAGTCCTTCTAACCCGTAATTAAAATGCATTTAACCAGCAATTACTAGTTACAATTAAGTCGTACTCTAAGGAAGCTGCTAAATGCTAAATATTATATCTTGAAACGACTTTGAAATTTAATGATATGGTTTTCGCTTTGTGTTCAACACTAATAACGGTCTCGGCTATACATTGTAAATACAATATAATGGAGACCAGGCGTCGTTTGCTTTATTTAATTTATCTGCAAATTTTGAATTGACAATACCAATGAAGTGACTTACTCGCAGTATTTTAATGTGCACACACACACCCAGATCAAGCATATTATTCATTCAGTTTTCTATGCGTGAAAATTGCTGACTTGATTGGAATCCATTTTATCTTTATTTGTTCATTTATCCCGTTGTTTATTTGCATCAAAATGTGGGCTTTCCATTCAGTGTGTGCTTGATGTGATTGATCTGATTGTCTTCTATGTCTATGTCTAATGTTGTTTGGGTTTGGAATGAAATTGATGCACATAAGATATAACGTTTCGTTAAGGATTGATTTATATTATTATTGGCTTTCAATATTAAATATATTATTATATTATATAGATTGTTTGCCCTTGAGTATAGTCACTGAAATTAAGTGTTGAAAGTAATGAAATATCGAAGACAATTTTCGAAGATAAAAAAATTAAGCACACGTACGTTTTCCGATGTGATGTGATATTATGACCTTTCAACTCAACTCTCAACTGATCTTATTCCAAATCGTATGACACTACTATATTAAACATGTATGCATCTTATCTTGAATGTAAAATTGTATATTAAGCTCATCCAATTACCTCAATTAGAAATTTCCTTTCGTAGCCGTTACATTTCGTGGATCTGACCTGTATGATTTCTGTACCGATATTCTGTGATTGATGAATCCACCTTCTCTATTTAAGGAGTTGATAGAAACAGCAGACAATGTTATATAATCATAATCATACAAACAAAATACGTAATGTATGGCTTGATCTCTTCATTAACTTCCTTGAATTTCTTCCTTGTAGACACGTGTGTTTTGCTTTTGATGAAATAAATAACACAATTCTGTAATTACTTAATTATCCTTTTCACTGACTACTACACAAACTCATTTACAGTTAGATTATTAGAGTTTATTTTCACGAAGAAAAGGTCAAGATAGCACTTGCACGTGACAATGCCACACATAACATTTAAATCATTGTTGCCGATCGTTTTTCATTTATCTGCAATCTACAATCTACAAATGAGCTTAGATAGCCTTTGTTCATTGGCAAGAATGAAATGAAGTTGAACTGAAAAGTCAGTACGAGGAAATAACCAAAAATTCTGACAATTGCATTTATATTGTCTGCAACATTTTACATGTAAACAATTTTAAATCAATTCAATTTTCTCATGATCGAGCCAAGACCAAAACCAATTCTTGAGTCTGTAACGTAACATAAGATTCTCTTCCTACTTTCTACTTTAAAGAATTAGTGGGTTTGGTGTCATTCTTATACCACATTTGAACGTCAAACTGCACAACACAGTTTAGGCAAACATGCCAAGATAAAGTAAGAATCAATGAAATTAGGCTTTTAGCAGTAGTTTTGCCGTTGCAGCGGAACGAAAACAAACATTGACCTGCACCTTCCTTATCCTAATTAATTAACCTGTTTATTGTAACACATTATCAATATGTAATCAAAAATGTTTTCAATCTTATTATCAAATCATTAAAAATTATTTTAAAAGTTCTTGGAATTTACAATTGCTAATTTCAAGTTGAAATCTAAAGGAACGCAGTTTTCACTTTGTAATAACACACGTCTCATGTCGTTTATATAATTTTGTTGAAGTCAATAATGTAATTGACTTATTAGATCAGAGGATCGACGAACCAACATACATACATACCAAAACTCGAACTACAAGCTGGCATAATGCGATATGCAATTCGATCAAGAGATCTTCTGCCTGATCCTGTAACAATACATATAATAATAATCTGCCAAAACTCATTTAATAAGCCATATATAATGACGCTTTTGTTTTGAAATTAATTTTCTACTGACATTTAAATGCAAGTCTTATACCAAGCTAATATGTAAAATAGCTCGCATTTGAAACAAATGGCATAGCTATTAGGCAAAGTTTTTTATGTGGTTGTTCTCAAACTTTGGTTGGTTAGATTTAAAAAGTAATAAACATTTCTCGTGTATCGATTTCTCCTTAATATCTGATACACATTTATTTTGGTACGAAATACTTGATTGCCTAAAGGTTAGGTTCAATCGGTTTGTTGTGTAGATACGGCCAAGCAAGGAAGTAGGGAGGTAGGGTTAAACTAAACCCTCATGCTTTGGTGGTATTAGCCAAAAAACATCAGTAGATTATCAGATGCACATCACATTGATCGCATTGTTATGTGCTACCCGATAATAAAAAATTACTGTCAGACGGGTTTACTTTTTGAAAAATCGCACCTTCAGTTTTGCACGTTTTTGGCACATGAATTTTTCATTCCCCTCAGGTTGGGTTTGGTTGGGATGAGCTGATGCTTGCAAGTGTACATCATAAAGTCAACATTCGGAAAGTTTATAAACGTATGGCATAAGGTTGGTACAAGTTTCTTGATCTTAGGTCAGTGCATTCCGCAAGTGCAAACAATATTGAATTATTTTCACCAAAAATTTGCATTCCTTATTTAAAGAAAATACTTGTGAGATGATGCCCCAGTCTCAGGTTTAAGATTTGTATAATTTGTGGCCTGTTTAACAAATTAATGAATGTCGTTGTTACATAAACTAAATTTGAAACCTGTTTTAAAGTTGTGCAATTGTTGCTTTTGGTTCTGCCCTGCTAAGATTTAAAAATACATGTGCAAAAATACATACAATACTGACTTCAAATCATAAAATTTCAAATCATTAAGATTCATACAAGTAAGTTTATGTTCAGCACATAAATCACGAGGACACAAGTTGCATGGAAATTCTAATTTTCAACATACCGCAGAAGATGAAGATTAATTCACCTAATCTCTTCCTTGTAGAACTATACACAACAACTTTCTGGCACAGTTTGACTTCTCATCTCAGAATTTAGATCATGTTTACAGTTCATGATCACTCAGTTTATTCAAAGTAGGTAATAAATGAGCCCATGAGCCAAGTCAGCAACAGCAAAACTAATTTACAAATTTTTCCTTGTTGATCGATGATAAGGCAGCATGGCAAAGCAATACAGGACTGCTGCTACTTGTTACAGTTGCCAAAATTCATCATACATTAAATTAAAACCGCAGTCAAATATTATTGCTCTGAATTTCATCCACTCTAAAGATAACCACACACTCGTGAATTCATTGAATCCTTTCTCAAGCGCATACAATATATTTGTTCCTAGTATCAAATACATGTATCGCTAAAGTCAACGTCCACATTTAATTACTTCTTCTTTCTTTTAGTACTGACATTTGACATCCTGCTGTCGGGTACATCCAAAGTTTGTGGTTCCATTTGATTTTGATTATTTTCTTATCGTCGCCGTCTTTTGTAAGAACTGAATCTTAACGATGCTAAGTTTGGTTAGACTGCATGAAGCGACTTATTTGATAGTGTTTGCCACTCATTTCATTGCTGATGAAATTTGCATGACTCACAAATAATCATTAAATTGGAGTGGGCAAAACAAATTATCAAACGTCATTCAATCAGCTTGACAATGCAAGTGTCTTCTACACAGACGTGATAAGGGACAGGATGAGGTTCAGAGGCTGTGATAAACTAAGCTTAAATCAATTATTTATGCATAGTGTCAGACATTCAAACATAATGAAATTGTATAAATTAGTTGAATGTGGGCACCTTGTTGACAAATTATGTGACAACTTTGTACCACACTGGTGACATTCATGTAATCATTGCGAAGTACATACATATTCTGCTTGAAGATTGGCTTTGACATTGGAAAAATGGATGGAATAAGGATATGTATTCCAGTAGTTGTCTTCTAAAATAAACTGAACTTATACAAGTCTTTACCTATGAGCAATTACCAAGTCGTAAGTCACCACGCCGTTGAATTTACGATAACTGGTTTCGTAACTTAATAATTGTTTTATGTAATTGAAGATTACATCGCTGGTTGGCATATTTATTCTAAATCATTCATGATCATGATAAAGTAGTTTCGACTTCTTGAGCAGGGTATAAATTTTGAGACAACGAGAACATAATGTTATTACACGTCATTCGTCACACCAACTCCACTCCAGCCAGACAGACCTAACAATGTTAGACTTCACTCAACCAAACGGACACATGGACAAGATAAGAAAGAAGAACAATAAAAGCCCAAGATTTTCAATTCGCAAACTCCAATGAACGTTCATGACCGTCGGCATATTAAAAAAGACAAAATGCCTCGCGTATGGAACTTAATAATAACATTACATAAATATGTATCACAACATTTGCTCTGCTGGGAAACGTTGTTATTGAGATAGTTGGTGTGGTTGGAATATGGAAGGATGACATGGAATGAGTTGGATTGGAATGGACAATCACTGTCTGTGTTGTGTTTGTTCTGGCATAAAAAACATCCTCATTAACTTTGCTTAACGTTGACGTAAGCTAACCTTCAACTTTTATCCTTGCAAGTTCAAAGCGAATTGTGCGAATGATAGTATTGTACGTGTTATTAGGAAACGCTTGGTTGGTGGTGGCTTAATGCTCTGCATGCTAAATTGTAGCGTAGATTCATTACTCTGTTGTAGTAGTGAGAAATGGTTGTGGTACGCATAAAGCTTTACGATTATTATTAGTATGTGTGCCAAATCAAAGTAGCAGCACGGGGTTTTAGGTGTCCAATTTATATCAACCTTGCTAATTGATACAGGCTGGCCAACTTAACGTTGTCTTTATCATTGCAACGCACGAGATTATTATATAACAATAAGAGTTTTCTGCGCAACTGTTTAATTCTGGAATGCGGTATTATACGACGCAAACGCAAGTGAGTTAAGAGGTTGAAAAATTGCACGGATACATATTGGGCACTTTACTTGTTTGATGATTAGGATTCCCTTAGTAAGCATTTTGAGGAATATACTTTGAATTAAATCTCGCCTCATTACTTTGTAATATTCCGTGAGCAAATCAATTCATATTTTTCCTCATTCATTAAGATAATCTAAATGGTGTTGCTGGTGGTTGAATGAATGGTTCATAAATTTGCTTGCCTTTATAATCAGCTCGATAAACTTGGTTCTTGGATGCTAGGATTGAAGTTTGATTGGATTGAAGTTCAGTTTAGTCCAGCAGCGTCTTATTTTCTTATTAAACACAAATATTTCTGGACTTCTTGGAATCCCAAATGCTATCTCATCTCAAATGCGCTACTGAATATGAAATGACTGATTTTAATTTTAACCATAGTCTAGACTTTCATAAGTAGCCAAGCTATCGTTTATACGAAAGTTCTTTCGCATGTCTTTTGAATCGTTTGAATTCCCAAAATTCCGTTTTTTTGCAATGGATATACAATGTATATCTGGATGCAATTGTGCAATGGGTTGTGTTTATTGTATCAGATAAGATGCAGATAAAATGCCATACTTACAAAATGTGTCACAAAATCTGTAATGATTACATCAGCTCAACTTGCTAAACATGTTTATGTCAATCTCACTCAAAATATTTTGAATGATAAATGATAACTTAATCCTGGACAAGAAAGAAAACACGCCAGAAAATAACCCACGTGAAGGGAGCCATTACCAAATTGTGCTGAGTGATCTAAAATATACATAGACTCATTAGTTGACTTAAAAAATTTGGGTTAGCTGATCATTTCATTCCTCCAAAACAGATATGGCTTTGTTTCATTAGTGCAAAGGAAAGAAGAAAATGACTCGAGATCTAAAAAATATTTGTTCTCACAAACCATCAGCCAGTAAGCCACAATGTCACCCAGGGTCCCTTTTTATGAATGACTTCAACTCGCTCAATTCTGGTGTGTAGGATATAAAAAAGCTGACGAACTGATGCGGATGACGGTGAGACTGATAGTTTGAAGGAAAACGAGATAACACAGCTTTGCTTTGCTTTGGAGTTTGTTTATTAGGCTGGGAAGTTTTCTCCCAGTAAAAAAGGGACGGATGGTAGCGATACTGAAACTGATACTAGCATGATACCACCACTCGAGTTTTTGAACACTGCGACTTTTACAAGCCAACCAAAATACGTAAGGCTGCGGTGGGGTTGGACTGGATTTGGGGAGAAGGTCTTTGAAAACGGGTCATCTCATGTTCGTTCCAGAGTGATACTGTATCAAATAACAGCTCCCTATTTTACTCTTATCTTCCCATCACTCATTCACTTAGCAGTCCTTAGTAAAGTTTTAGATGTATGCATAATACATCAATGTGTAGTTGGATGCTATTTGTAGATTATGAGAAGGATGTCACTTATTTATTATGCAATACTGGGATGATTTTTAAATTTGGGATGCGATAACCTGTAGGTCACCAGGATCTGTTTTATTTGTGGGAATGAAGAGGAAGGACCAATTGGTGACTTTTATTATTGATACAATTGTCAACCAGCAGTCAGTCTCAATCATCAAATGGAGAGAAGCCCTTGATTTGATTGGAAAATGAGAGCCCTTTGCCTTTGGTAATAACTTTTAACTGCAATTGCCCTTTGAAATCAATGAACAATGGTGGTAAATTATGATGGATGGAAGATGCAACATCCTGAGTCAATAAACAGGAAAAGAGATAATGAAGTAAATGAAGGAAGAAATGAACGAGTGTCGTTTAAGTCATTTCGTGGTTTGTAAAATGGATACGGTTTTTACTAAGTCTCTTTTGAACATTGGTACATAATACAAACAATCTGCAACGGTTGATTCTTTTGTCATAATAATTCATCCTATATATATTATATAACGGTAATTACTGCATTGACTCTCTCTTGTGTTAATTACGTTAACTTACTAATTACAGTAAGTGACAGAGATCCTTCAAGATTTGTTAATTTACAAGTACAACTGCCTATGGGAGGCGGTTAACGAGGATAAATTAAATTAGTTATTTAGATTAAATTAGTTACAAGGGGCGACGGAGGGGTGGTGCTGATGGAAAGCATTATCTGAATCCTCTTCCATACTGTAACTATACTTTGCTGATGAGACTACTAAGCTAGCAGTAGAATTGTTTGGGGCATTAGGATCCTGGTTAAGATTGCTACTACCTGTATTACTATTTATGTTGTTACTACTGCTAGAGGAATTTAAACATTTTCTATTGAGACGACGAACAGCCTCCTTAATGAGGGTCCCAGACTGGAGGAGTTCTTGGAGGAGATGATACGCTTCCTTGGAACGAGATTGCTTAGACATGTCACCAAACGATCTCGATGACCACCACTGATTTTGGTAGCTGGTGGACTTTTTGGACTTAGAAATGCTCCCAGTTTGGTGGTGATGGAACTGACGGTAATAACTGTTGTTGGCGTTAGGGTGGGAGTGACGCCAAGACCGGTTCATGGAGGTGCGTCTCTTCCTCTGACCGTTGTTTTTACTAGTGGATGTGGATGAGGAACGTTGTTGTGGAAGAATGAGAAGATCATTGTCATTATTGCTAGTACTATGGATAGAATTGGGGGTACTTGTGGCACTGGGGGAATCTGTCCAGCAGTATTCGTCAGCAGAGTGACTCGTTCTGTACTGGGGAGCTGCTGCCATTCTCAATTTGTCTCGAATGTTGAGAACCAACGAGTCTACATCATCCATAACTTCTACATCCAAGTCCAGGTCTGAGCCTTGGACTGAGACTGACTCGGAGCCAGATTGGGATACAATGTCATCATCCTCCTCATCACTATTCACTGCGGGCAAAGTGTTCACATTCATGTTGATGTATTCGGACATCAAGTTGTCCGAGAGAAATGTTGCATTTACAGGGCTGTTATGAAGGGCCATGGCGATAGGGCTTCCGTGATGCACTACACTACCATCAAACTTCCCAGGATGTCGGTGTGGGATCAAAATTGGTTCTCCGTAGAATCCAAGTCCAGCGTTCATGTTGTTTAAATTCAATGGGAAATAGTCAGGGTCTTGCTTCCCCGGCATCCTTTTCTCCACCAAGGGATAAAGCACAGAATCAAAGGACGCGATTTTTTGTTCTTGATCTCAATTGTCGCTCAATTCCAGAGATCCCTTTTCCTTTCTTTTTGTTAAGATTTCTTCCTTTTTCAATCTCTATAGAATTCAGACCAGAAGGCTGCTACTCAAGTCCCCTCACAGGTAGGCTTTTCTTTTGGTGTGATCCAACAAGATGTAACAAGGAGAGGTTAGCTTGGCCTCGATGAGCGTCTTCCTTCTGTTGCTCTCTCAGTTTCTATAATTTGTAAATAAATACAACATATTTAGTATAAGTAACCCAGTTTTGCTAGACACACTCACAACATGGCATTAAAAACATAGTGTACTACTTGCTACCTCATCATAATCATATACCTAATCTTATCCTTATCTGAAAGGACCTGCTTTGCGTTCGTGCCCTTATCCCTACCAAATTTCGATGTTCATTCAATTTCCAATTTATGCAGCCTCCTTTACACTACTGGGATGGGATTCTCGTTAGCAAGTATTATGAACAATGAGTTATATAAGAAGTGTAACATCTGCTCTATTCGGGCACGTTCTCCAGGCACTTTAAGAAAGAGACGGGTTTCATTATTATTACGTAATGCAGACACAAATTGATATGGACGAGGGGTGCAAAGAAAAGAACCCAACGACGATCGCTCCATTTTTTTATGCAAGAGGAAATAATACAAAGCTGGCAAGATGGTGCAAAAGGTGGACTAATAAAAGTAAAAGTCCGTTGTATTTTCAGATGGCAAACAAAGCAACGAGGAAAGAAAACGGATGCGAGGATAAACAGAAGGGATTTAAAATTTCAAAATTTATCGAGCATGAAAATCAACCTGGACCAAAACCTCAACAACACAGGAAGAATTTCCTCCGAGATTGGAAAATCAATTCAATTCAATGACTTCCTAATTTCAGGAAATGGAAATCTGTTGGACGTCTATCCGTCTCGGGAATTAAATTTAAGTAAATCACCTCAATTCATCTGCCTCCACGGTTTTCTACCATAATAACTGTTCCGTGGGAGCAGTAGCAAGTCTTTGAATCAAGTGTGAAAATTTACAGCAACCTTTTCGATTCTATTCTACATTCGCATTACATGTTGCGCATGAATAACCAACAGAGAAAGATACGAATCCAACACCACGTCGAAAATTCGGAGCAATACTTCAAATTGAGTGAACAACAGAAAAACACAATAATAAACATGTGGTTAAATTTGGAGTGGTCTACATTATAAAACCAACACTTTCAGCTTCAAATAAATGTACTTAAAAGTTATTAATTTAATGTCGGAAGAGGAAAAAGAGTTAGAGAGAGGCCAACATGACATGACGTTTGCGTGGTTTGTATAGTTCTCTTTTGTTATGTATAGCGTACATTATGGCGTGCATGAATTTTTTATGCATAAAGTTTTGGCAGATGCCACACACAACCAACCAAAGTAGGATAAAATTTCAGTAGTAAACAGACAATAAATAATAATACCAAAACCATATCATTTTGTTATGCATGCATTTAGTTTAGACGCAGTGAAGTACAACACAACAAATAAATATAGTGAACATAAACAATGCGCTTGCTTCCTGCTCGTAACCTTTGCACGGCCATTTCCTGTATGCATGAGAATTGTAAAGAATGCCACCTCCACCACTACAACCAACTCCTTCATTCAGACATTGTTGGTGTTGTGAAGAGAATGTTATTAGCCTGCCTGAGACTGCGACACTTGCTTCGGCTATTAAATTTTATATGGATGCAATGCAACAATAATATAAATTCTCAAACAACCCTTGCAATTTTCAACCAAACTTGTTTTGTAATGAATGAATGCAAATGGCAAACGTTCAATTTTGCACTGCAGTGTGCAGAATGTAAACAACGCCATAATCACAACAAGTAAAACAGAAATGATGAAGGGGAAAGACGACACAGTTCACAAATGGAACAACGCAAGGCTAACAAATTTCGCATGGGATTTCACATATGAATCAAAATATTTGCAAAATTCAAGGAGCCACAGTATAAGACACGTATACATAATCTTATTTTAACAAAAACAAAAACTTGTGATGACTGTGAACTTGTGATGTTAACTAAAGATTAAAGTTATTCTACTGCACGAACGAAGCAACTTTTGTCACTCAATTTTTTGGCTGTAAAGTATGGAATAGTGGGCGTTTAGATTTTTTAACTAGTAAACATTTTGCAGTTTTCTTCTGAGATTGAATTAACCAAATTATTTCTTCTTCAGCAAGATATTATATAGCCAGCCACAATAACTCTAAACCTGCTAAATATTGCAATAGGCATGCAAAGTGAGACATCTCACTCGGGTGATAGTTTTACGTATAAAACACAGAAAATCTACAAGAAATTCTCAACTTACATCAAAATCGATCCAGAATTTGTGTAATATCGCAAGGATCCAAATAAGGCAATGTAGTTTTGTTGAAAAAAAATGTAATGTTTTTGTAAGCTCTTCAAGTGGTATTGATTGGTATATATCGTGGTATGGTGGAACACAGAGACAGGTACATGGAACACCTTCCAACTCAACAATCGTCTCAACAATGAACCGAGACTGGAACTGGTGGTGAGTAATAAATGTTTGTGGTGTGTATACGTTTGCACAAGTAAACATAGAAGTAGTGAGTATAAACGTAATGTTCTCGTAGCTTTGTAGTTGAAAAAAGAGTCCAACTCCAAACAACAACAACTTGTATCAATGATTTTAAGAAGAGCAACTATTATAATATGTGCTTCCCCTTCAACGTTCAGCAAGGTAATGGTTAATGTTATCGTTCTGTTGTACTGCATAATTTTGATTACGTCTGACTCAAGTAACGCAAGAGCAGAAAGAAGCAAAACATAACAGAACCAACCAACCCAGTCCCGAGGGGTGAACCTTTTTCCACCAGCTTCAATGTATACAAATATTACAAATACAACCCACTACCATACTCATACATAGTACAACGCGTCTCTCTGTTTACTAACTAAACCATCCTGCTTACTATTAGCTTAAACCCCACAAGCAAAAGCCCCAGCAGACTTTTGTTATGCTTGAAGGAATGCTTCATTAATAAAAACTGGTAAAGAGAAGAGCAAAGCTGATCCCGATCCCCGGACGAGAAAGGAAATACCAACTCGTTTTCTTCTTGGACGTTTCTTTAAGAAGTATAAGCAACGTCAACATTCATGAATCCCAGTGTTATTACATACACTATATGAGTAGGCAGAGACGCTTCATGAGAAGAGGATTACGTGATGACGATACTATTACCTATGTTGCGCGTCGCATTGGTACTTACTATGGGTCGGGAATCGTTTTTATTCTAAGATGTTGGATGATACACGTTTCGTTTGCTGCGGGCTACATTAGTCAGTTAAAAGATGCAACAGCTGGCTTGACTCACCAAGAAGAACGACGAGGACCATTATTATTACCCTCTATTCAATTCAATGATTCACCAAGTCAGACTCGGAGGAGCAGATGCTTCTTCAGTATGTAAGCGAGCGAATAGCGTCTCATCATGATCATCATGACACGTAAGGAAAGGAGAAGACAAAACCAAAACATAAACGTAAGCCAAGTCAAGTCTGGCTGGTTGGTGGAAATGTAAATGGTTGGATATATGGTAAACACTTTTTAAAGCACAAAAAATTCCATTCCTTTGTTACCTTTCTTAACTTAGAATTCTTTCAGAACCCGCTCTGATTTTATAATTTATACCCCACTCTTTCTTTGTTCACAACTATGTAACAGCAAAACATTAAGCGATGATGCTAACTTGACATTCTTGCCTGATGAATAAAAGAAACGCATCGCCAGAAGTAAATAATGTTCACAACTTTTTCATACCCTTCTTATCTCGCTTTTATGAAGTGTATGTGTGCGTAATAAATAATACAGAAAATAGCAATCCGCGACATTAACACCTTTTGACAACTCCATGTATAGTCCCAAACTCAAGCATTGGGTGAGATGGCAAATGCAGACCCTTTGTATCACACAGCATCATTGCATCTATCAAATTCATTGGGGCATAACACGCTTTTGTTTTTGTTATCATCAGACACTTGGCCCTGGTGTTTTGTTTGAAAACCGTATTTTTCATTTCTGTTAAGGCATAATCGTATAAAATTGCCATCAATTCCTTGACAAAGAAGCGAATAAGTTTTCAACCTTTGAAGGATTACGTGTGAGACAAGTTTTTTAAGGAATGGACGGCACGAACCCTTGTCCTCAAATTCACCTGGCCTATCCAAGTCCAGGAATTGAGCTAAGAAGGTTCGGCTTCTTCTTGAATGTGTTGTTGTCTGGGTACGGCTTTTAGGCAATGAAGGTACAATATAGACCTATTATAATAATGTATTACTTTCTATTATATTAAGTAAAATAATTTCTCAGCCTGCCTCTTGCAAGCCTTCAGGTATTTCTTTCAAATTGAGACAAAACGCCGACGGAGGTAAGAAACTCCTCATCCATCCAACAACTACCAAACTAAGCATTATTTATTTTAAATTTTCCTTAATGGTTTATGCAATACTTGGGAGCAGCAAGCAGCATGGCCTTCAGCTACTCTTCTCTTTCTTGTCTGATCCAAAACAAAGGGGAAATTGTTCAATGTGTAAATTCATCTAAATGTACCTGCTCCGGCTTCCTTGCTCTATCATCCGCAGATGGACCCAAAACTGACAAAGAGAACGAAGGAAGCCTCGAATTGCCTCCCATTTTTACCTGTTGTTTGGTTGCACAGCGTCCTGACTCTTGACTTACTGCGGCAGCCCATTCCTTGCATGTCTGTCTTTCTTGAGGCGCATTGCATACCAAAGCCATAGACCATAGCCAACCTACCATTATAAAGTAGCGTCAGCTACATTATGAGAATGCTCTGTCCGTCTATGTGTCTTCTGTGTGCAAAACTGCAGACTTGCACCACTTTGTTACATTTTGTTTTTCAACGGTTTATTCCTATTAATAAGCGTTACCTAACCAGTGATTGTCGGGAACCGGAATTGAAAATGAAAGAGGCGTTTAAATTCACAGCAAAGAGATTGCTGACTGTTATGTTGCTTTCTTTGTATTGTTATATAAGCTGTATAGAATTTGCTCTGCTTTTGTCTGTTGTAAATTCTTGAATGCCTGTTAATTATTGTGAATTACGAGAAAACAGGATCATCGACGTAGCCAAACAAAGCAAACCAAACCAAGTAAAGGTATTTCCTTAAGATAGGTAGACGAGACATGCTATTGGTATTTCTATCCAATTTTCTCAATTTATGGCATTCAAACAGGTAAAAGGTTTGCCTTGAACAATTAGTTCATTTTCTGAAAAGTGTTTGTGCAGTTGTAGAGCTACAAATAAATATCTGTCTGTTGGCCTCCATCGCACGTTTATTTGCTCATTCACACAAATTCCCCCCCAGTAATGGATTTGTTATAATGAAGCACAATTAAACAGGATACAAATGACCCAAACTGGCACGACGTGTGCCACGCAATTCATTCTTCTGTTTAATAAAATAATTCATTTATAGAATCGGAAAACGACTGCAACTGCAAACTGCAACACATATAAATCCAATATAAATGTAGTACATTTGCTACTAGATCCAATGATTGGTCCAGAACGTCAATGAGACAATAATATCACTCATCCGGATTTTCGATCAGCAAGCTCCTAACCGTAATAATTGAAGTCCACAATTTACTTCCATTATTATTGCCACACAATGCAATGATATAATGAAAAACAGAAATGAAAATACAATGGAAATATTATGATGACCCATCTGCACATAAATTTTACTGCTCAATAATATGACAGGAAGAGTGTGTTTTTAGACATATAAAATAATCCATTTCGACAACTATTTCTCAACTACATTTTCCACACGCTATGTTAGCCATATCCGTTTATTAAATAGTAAAGCAACACCATTAATTCAGTAGCCTCAGCCTCCTTCAACACGAAATCGAAGAAGTCAAATTTTGTTAAGTATACACTAAAAACTGACATCGAACACCGCTACAATAACCAACCCACTCATTCTAATGGTTATGTGGTAGTTCTCACGAGAAAGGGACCAAAAATAGGCATAATTTGTACTAATGGTTAGTGTTATGTTATTCTCCAATCTCCACAAACTGAAATGGGGATGAAGAGCTAACTTGAGGTGAACCACTCGGTAAATTTACTCCCACACGGCCATAATTTATTTAAGCATACAACAATTGCCATACTACCAATAATTGTAAAAACAATTCTACGCTTTTGAGTCGATAAAAGTAGGTAGTAATCATTTATGTATGGAATCCTAATGCACGCTTAAGACCGCAGAATTACATTTAAACCTCGTCCGCCTTTTATGTATAGGTTGTGTAAGTTAAACCTAAATTGGAGCAAAATTTAGCATTTGAACATGTTTCTTTTGAACAGTGCAAAAACATTATAGTAAAAGGAAGGAGAGAGTTGCAGGAGTAAGGATAATTACAGCCATGTTATTACATTAATATTTCAGTTATCTACTACACCATTTGATTATACTGACATGTTGCATGAGGTAATACATCAAAATTTGGATAAAATATTCATCACAGCTTCTCCTTTGTTTATTTATTGTAAACTGCTCTACATTCAATTCACATTCCCAATCCACACGTGTCGTCTACACCATTATAAAGATGTATGCAGAGGACACCCATGCAGTTAACCCTACTGCACAAGCTGAATATGTAATGCGAAGTTGTAATGGCCAAATAAGCCAAGCCAACTTGGAGCTTGAGCCCAGACTATGTACTCGGAATAGAAGGACACCTAATTAAGATTTAGGGATTTAAAAACTGACAGAAGTTAAAATATTCCAATGTTCACCAACCATCCATTCCAACCTGAACGAGTTCGAAAAATGTCCAAGGCTTTTAGATCCTACATGCTAATAACCTGGTTAAATTTAACTACCAGACAACCCCACTATTCCACTCTACAAGAAAGCCTTTGTAAGAACTCGGTACATAGCATATGCACACGCATTCATTGGCATTCAGACAAATCCATACGTCGCTACAGTTAAAGTAAACTATTTCTTATGATGCTAAATGTTTTGTGAGGACTGTGTTGGATGACTGGCTATAATAGGAATACATACATGGATACACCGCTATTAGTCGCACTGGTAAAATGTAAATGTAGCAATAAATCTCAGCCCTGCGAGACTTGCCAGCTAGGGTAAAAGTCCTATAATAAGACCTTGGCTTTGGCTTTCTTCCCGTCACAACTTCTACTACAACCACCACTACAGTCTACAATGTTCTTACAACATCTCGAATGGATTTACTTCATATTTTCTGCATTTTGGTCAAAGGACCTTGGTGAAAAAAAGAAAGAAGCATTCTGGATTCTTCATTTCAAATTCCAAAAACTCCAGCTGCACTTTATCAACCGTCAACTTTATCAACCTCAAATTCAACTTGCGTGCGTGCATTCGATGCTGCTTCTTTATTCTTCCTCAATATTCAAGTTGAGTAATCCTGAATGGATAGTACTGAATATCGTTGAATGACAATGTGTCATTCTACTTTTAACGTCCAAATTTTGGGTCCATTGTAATGTAAGAAAAGACGGGTGTTGATGTCGAACTTGCGTCGTCTTTGAATGTTCTGAACAGGGAAAGAGATTTCATTTCACCATCAAATATTTACAAATATCCTTGCAATCTTGGACTTGATCTTCACATCAGATCAGAAATCGCAATTGTTTCCTCATTTCTACCTTTCAACTCAAAATGGAAATTGTGAAAGGCGACTAACCAATAAGCTATTAGAAATTCTAATTTTTCACTTTCGTAAAACGAAATACTATAAAGGTATCATCCTATCAGGCGTTGGTCTCATCATATTTCTCCTTGTGATGAAGCCCTAAAAGTAACCCGTGGCATTTAAATGCCTTCCTTACGCAAAATGAACCTTCGGCCCAATGCCACTTTGAAGATTGTAAAATGCCATTTTAAGCCGAGATGCAATTGAGTGATAGAAAAGTACAGCACATAACGCTGTAGTGAAGGCCAATAGGGACCCGGACACATGCTTAACAGTGTTGAAACTCAAAAAAATCTCACAACGAATGGCCTGTTGCCATTACATTACTTACTCAAAAAAAGTTGGTAGATACCACATTCAATAAATAAAGCTCCACTTATATTTACGATCAAAATAAAGAATAAATTTTAAACGGTGAAGAATGCTACAATGAACAAACTGTTGAGCCGTGTCATAAATTCGGCAGGCACCAGAACAGACACCATTGATGGGTTAAAGGGGAAGCAACGGACGTGTAGACAAATTCTAACGGCCCTAAGGTTCTATCACTTGCACTTATATATCAATAATACAATGTAGTGGTATTCGCCTCAGTGGTAGTTGACTTTTAATGCCAAGTATTGTAGAGAAGAAATAATTAGATACCCTTGCGTGGACAAATGAACAGGTTCTATTTTAAGCTAATACTAATAATTGAAACAATACATGCATTATATCAGCATCAAAGGAATGAATGAATATATATATAGCCAGCTTAGAAGCTATGAAACAAGCTCTCTAATGAGGCATGGAGCTGTCACATTCTCATACATAAAAATAAAAAAGATAAAAAAGAGAATGGCATACATATACATCACAAGCAATTAATGACTCGGTTTTCCCCTTGAACCGCAAATCGGTTTTTTGGAGTAACGTCCCAAGTTTGGACTTGGAACTTTTGTCCACACAGACGGCAGAAAATTAACGACGTCACATCAATTTTTGAAAATAGCAATGTATGCAATGTATAGGCTTAGCTGCAAATTACTCATGGACATTTTTCTTGGTTCGTATGCCAAGACCCCACACAAAAGTTTGCATGCGTAGTCACTACAACCCAATTGTCTTGTTCCCAGTCACAAGACGGCGAAGTATAAAGTATCAACTCTAACGCGAAGTTGTCTATAGCGTATTGCATATGAGTGCTAAACATTCATTCATATAGCACAACTGAACGACGTGAGAAAAGACACATTTACGGTTTGGCTTTGTTTCACCATTCACTGCAACAACAATAGACAGTGTTTACTGAGCATGAGAGAAAGCATTTGCATCAACACGTTCCCATAACAGGTCAAAACTGGAGCTGAAAGTAGAATCAACCTTGTACACAAGCGTTATATAATGACCAAAAATATCTCATCCAGAGAATTGCGGAGAAATTCGAGAAACCCGACAAGTACCGATGAAGGAAACCAGACAGATAGGTCATTTCAAAGGCAAAGGAGCGTTTACTTCTTTCAAGCGGTGGGCTTGAGCAGTTGCACTACGCTTTGGATAACGTTGAACTACATTGTATATATCTCTGAGTAATCCTAAACCCCACCCCACCCCAAAACCCAGACTGAGGCACTGAGAGAGAAAGCACAGGTCCGGACTTTCACGGTAAAAACAACATGACTCAGCAACTTTCCCCCGCATTCATAGGACTGTTTTCGTACTATTGCACAATGGCTGGATTGTATATACATAGTTGACGGTGATTGGCGATATTGAAATAGGAACAGTATATTTCAATCCCAACATTACATAGAATGCTAGAATGAGTCGGAAGTCACTTGGAAAGAATGCGGGATGAAATAACAACAAACCTTGGGTTTAGATGATACAAACTAATATTTTCAGTAACTCCAACACGAAAAGTCAATTTCATCCGGGCTTTCGCAACATACACAATCATTACCTAACTCGGGTTTCAATTCGGGCTACAACGTTTATATATTCTACAGATCAACTCAGCGTGTGTAGGCGCAAGCGAGTATAAAAATATACGGATGCTACGGTTATAGCACTTGTCCTACAATAAGGGCATTAGACTGTCGACCCAGACCCGAAAATCCTTGGGTTCTCTTCTTGGGCATATGGTGTATGACTAGAGTAGATGTATACAAAACAGTTGGATGCTTCTAGTGCAGGGAAATCAATACCGTTGGGAATAAGATGCCATCCGTTTACTTTCAGTTTGTCAGAACTAATTTTATGTTTTATGAGACAAATCAACGTGACGATATGAATGCAGAGAATTTCTATCCATATTTACGAGAAAGTGATTCGGTATACAGTTTTACGGGGAAGTAAGAAAGATGTAATAGAACCCTAATTAAAAATTGAAGAGCATAAACACAACAACACGATTTTACTGTTTG
>JAQIWQ010000101.1:0-26450 GCA_034695825.1 Folsomia inoculata | reverse complement strand
AATCCTCTGAGGCAAGTGAACGTTCCCACTGAAACCTCACCTCACTTTGCCCTAACCACACCCACTGGGGGTGGGGGGAGGGGGGAAAGCGTCGCAGCCACCTGGCATCAGCTTGTTTAGTTAATAATGGTCACACATAGGTCCCTGCTACATTAACTAGACGTAAGAAAAGTTGTTGGGGTATCATTTATTTATGTAATAAAAAAATTTCAATCTGCGCATAAATACAATAATAAATGTTTTCTAAAAAAATATTTCTATTGGTGGTTGTTTTGCCTTTTAAAAATGGCTCGCTATGATGCACCAATTGGGTTAGTTTGTTTAAATTAAATCGTTTTGTCACAGCCAATTAAGACTCTAGACTAATACCCGTTGTACATACTTTGTACCAGTACATGGCACCTTTCCACTCCATGGCACAGCGTTACCTCTAATCCAATGAAATGATGTGTTTTTATAATTTTCCAAGACTATTCAAGGTAGGCAAATATTATATGTCAAAAAAACTATCATGTTGGACTCTAAAATTTACGACAAAATCAAATTCCAAGTTTTCACAAACTTGCACTCGACGGATGTTATGGGAATTTGTGGGATTACTTTCATACTAATTTTGTTGACTTACTTACACCATAAGCTATTTCGGGAGATATATACTTTGAAAATGGTAAAATACTTGTTTGAAAAGTCTCAAACACATATTGATACATTTGCATGATAACATTGTCCCGATTTATGCAGGACTGTTTGGAAATTGGATTCGAGAAGGCAGGTAGACCTGGGTTTGATGGGGTGAGAAAACGGGCTATTGTAAATGAATTAAGAAAGCGGAAAAAGAATGGACGATATCCCAACCCATTCCCAAACGGATGGTTTGCGATTCTCGAGTCAAATCAACTAGTGAAACAGGAATCTATAGAAATAAATGTGCTTGGTAGAAATTTAAAATATTTACCTACAAGTTTACCCGTACCGTGTTTCAAAATGAAATATTTTAGGACTAAATCTGGTTGCCTGGAGAGGACAAAGCGGTGTCGTCTATGTAGCGGATGCATATTGTCCTCATCTAGGAGCTCATCTGGGAGTTTCCAGCAGAGTACTGGGCGACTGTATTGAATGTCCATTTCACAGTTGGTGCTTTGACGGAAAAGAGAACGGGAAGTTGGTAAATGTTCCATATTCAAAGAAGGGTACAAATTTTCACTTGTTTATATAAGAAACCAATTCGATTGCCTGGGATGTTAATAAAGCAATTCTATGCTAGTTCCGGGGAAAGTTAATTTGAGAATGAAGGATTCGTATGAAGTGGACGGCGTGATTTACTTGTGGCATCATCTGGAGGGCAAACAGCCAACGTGGTTTCCTGAAGCTGAGCCAGGAATTAAAAGCCATGGGTGGAAATGTCGGGCAGTGCTTCAAATTCAAATGGGTGGGTTGGTCCAGGTATTTCAAACGTAAAATTAATCTACCCTTAGCCAAAACATTAATTAAATTATTGAATCAATGATTTGAAAGGACTTGAACGAGAATGATTCGGACCTTGCCCACTTTAACGAACTGCACACCGACTTTTCATTTCTTAGTGGAGATATGAAGAATTGGAGACGTTTGAGACCTTACTTGCGTCACATGCACGACATGAAATGGGAAGCTGGGTCTGGACATGTCGCTCGGTGCATTGCAAAGCAGTGGTTACAACTTTTTGGAAGGTTTACTGCAATGCATACCGATTTCCAGCTTGTTTTCGTAAGCTTTTATTTCATTACTAAATAACCCTGTACCTTACCCTACTTTGCGTTCGTTTGTGGTTGTTTGACTAAATTTAAATTCAATATTTCAGCAAGGCCCTGGAATTGTGCATCATACCATCTCAACTTCAACAGGTGTTTTTAGAGTTGTTCAGACCCAAACTCCGAGGGATTCTAAGACAATAGATTACACAGCAAGGATCTACAGCTCCCTCTGGGTACCAAGACCAATCATCAAATCTCTCACCAATATGATGGCAAATCAAGTATTACTTGAGCATTTCGCAGTTAAAAACAATCCACTATTTAAACCATTCATTCTTTAGATTTCGAGAGATATTCGGGTAATCAACAGAAAAATATATTTGGAAAATCCTAGACTCTTATCTGAGGATAGCGCAATTCTACGCTTTCGGCGGTGGCACAATCAGTTCTATTCCCCCAATGTGGGGAAAACTAACAAAGAATCTACGTTAGAATTTTAGTGGAAATTTGTAATTTTACAAACCTCAACCGTGGCAAAACTTTTTGAATTTACTTTTATGATTTTATTGCTTCTGTTATTTTTGATGCAATTCATTCATGATTGTTTAATTAAAGTTATGTTGCCTTGAAGCTACAAAATCATTTGTTCACTGAATATCACATAGTTTACACAAAGTCACACAAGGATTTGTAGAAAACGTGGAACACGATTAAATTGCATAAATATGTATTATTCATCGGAAAGAATCCGCATAACATAACTGACATGAAATGGTGCAAAGAAACGTTGAAAAATACCAGAAAATCACTCAAAATCATTGCATAAATTTGTTATTCCACTTTTAATCATACTTCTTTACAAAACTTTAGGATAAGCTGGCATTGCTCATATCCACAAATGTTATATGGCATTAAAATCGCATTTATAAATTAAAGACAAAATACATGATCATAACGCCTCAAAAAATGTCTATATATATATTTACATGTAGGACTATTGTCTATATACATGTAGGACTTGTAATTTCTGGTCAAAGCTGTGACACACATTCCAACATGTCATTGTAGCCATAGCAATCCTGTTTTGTGATAACTTTTTTATAATTTTACTACTTGAAATAAATATTAAACAATTGATTAACCACAAATTTCCATTAAATATTCTTAAACTTTAAAATATGTTTTACTTACAAACTATAACGCAGGCTCAGTAATAAATCAAGTAGTAAATTAGTATCAGTGTCATATCATTATAAGATACCTTCTGAGGTTTTTGAGGAAAACCTTGATTTTGACACCTTGACAAATGTTTCTAGTATCATCTCGGTAATATTAAACAATTAGGAAGACCCAATGATTTATTGGCTTTATTTTAAAATTACTTAAACGACATAAATATTTGCATAAGAGGACGCAGTATGTATGCTAGCAGGTTTATTGTCTACCATTTAGTTTCCTTTTTTCGTTTTTCGATTACAGCGGAAACCTGAACATCAACGAAAGCTGCATGACATTTAAAGTTTGGTTTCGAAACAAATGTTTTTTCCATGTCTATTTTGTACACATTGACAAAGTTGGCTACCAAAACTTTCGTCATTGCTATGGCAAATAATCTTCCACTGCAAGCATGTACGCCAGCACCCCAACTCATATTGAAGCCTTGAATCTTTTCATTCTCCAAATATCGTTCCGGGTTGTATTCATTTGGTGATGGAAACACGCTTCCCGCAGTCCCGTCTACGTGGTTCAAAGTTCCGGCTATGGCCACAGAATCACAGTCTCCAATGTAGTAGTCCCCAAGGTATTCTCTATTCAAAAAAAAGACAGAAATATAAAATTCAAGTCGAACTCAATGGAAATGGCGAATCTTTTCGCAAAGTATTACTTTTGATCAGGGGTTCGTTCCACCAAAATAATATTTGTGTTCATCCTTGCTGCCTCAAGAATACAAGAATTTAAATAATTGGAATTAAGTATGCTTAGTGTGTTGCCACTATTCAAACATTCTTCTGCATCGTGAGCTACAGTATTTAGAAATTTCGGACATTTTGACAATTCAAGAACTGTATGAAGAATGCAAAGCGTGGTGTTTGAAGTGCTTGCAAAAAGAAGAGAAATTAATAAAAAACATATTTCGCCGTCTTCCAAAGGAAGCCCCGTTTTGTCATTAATCGCCACGGACGCAGCTCTGGGAAAATATGAATTAAAAATTAATTACAAGTTTTGAAGGATATTCAGAAATATATAATTGCAAGCGTACCTCAGAATTGGAGAATCAGTCAAAGATTGGTTATTTCTGTAAATTGTAATCTGTTTCTTGAACTCTTTCCAAATTGCTGGTTTGTCACGCGTTAGTTTGGTTGCAAACAGAAATCTTGCTAACCATAATGGTATAGCCCTGGTTGCCAAGGCTGCTACATTTTGAAGTACAGCAAATTCTTTAAACTCTTGAATCATGTCCTCACTAAATTCCACCCCAAGCAGACAAATTGATGTGGTTTTAATAACAAATCGATTGATTTTATCTTTCAAATCAACATTCAAAGTTTTTCCAACCGTTGAACAGTCTTTACTTAACGCTTCCAAAAACTGGGTAGCTCTTTTTTGCATCTCTGAAGCCATCTCCAAATTCCCCATGCGGACGGTTGCTTTTTTAATTACGGATGCTCGAAGTGACATGCTTAGTCCATTTTCATCTCCAACAAATATCTTTTCCAGGTGTTTGTAAAAGGAAAGTTGGGTTTCGGCAGATTTGCTTATTTCTGTCACTAGGGTTTTGTTGCAGACAACGACGACCGCACTTGAAAACATTTGTATTTTGAATATATCTCCATAGTGCGAATAGCAATATTGAAAAAACTCTCTTGGCTTCAATGTTACCCACAACCCATGACCGAAAATTGGTAGAGCCCATGGAACGATGGGGACTGGTTGCTTGCTTTGAGGTTTACCTAGTGCCAAACAATTCCGTGTCTCTCCTGAAAATACAAGTTTTAGAAATACAATAACAATTACGGTTAGAAATAAAGCTAGAGACAGTTCCATTTTGTGATATTTCTTGTCAAGACTTCAATTATAAATTAATATGCGCAGATATTTTGCGTGTAAAACTATAATTTGTATGTGCAGTTGAAAATCCAGGTGCTGATGTTATACATTGGGTATTCTTGCCCAGGAATGATGATGATGCGTGAGAGCACAATGAAACTTGCGACTGTTGTTGTGCCAACTACTGGTTTGAGGAAGGTTGTGCTAAAAATTGTGCTAAGTTGTGCTAAAAAAATGGTGATTGCCATTTTCTGTGCATATGCCAACTGCTGGTACTTGATGCATTCGGTAGATTTCTGTTCAGACAGTAGCTTACAGTTCTTTGTAATATTCTTTCTGGTATGGTGTGCTGAAATATATCTTTTACCCAAACCTGACTACCTCAATACATCAATACAAGTAAAGCTGTAGGTGTAGCCGACGGGTTCGACCCAGCCCAACCTAGTTATGGTCGAATTTTCACTTCTTGCGGGTTGGTGATAGTTGATATAAGCATAAATGCCTATCGACATAGCGTAAAAATTTTACCACCTCAACCCCAACACGGTTGGGCCGGTTCGAACCCCGTCGGGTGCCCGTTCAACTTTAGTCTTGTGTGATGTATTGAAGTAGACAGGTTTGGGTAGAGATGTATTTCAACACACTATATTGAACAGTACAAAAGAAAACATTACATGAAGAATCTAAACAGTTGTGCATCATCGTAGGCATACGAACTTATTATTAACAACCTGAGGAATATTTATAATTCATCCCCAAAATCTAGTTTGTTAACCACCATCGTGCCATTAGAAGCTAAATGGACGCGATTTACGAACATGCAGAGAGGACGCTGTTTAAGCCATTTTTGTATCCTGACGATTTTTTTCTAAAAGAAGGTTCAGTGGGAAGGCAGTTTCTAGGATTAGCTATCCTTTCGGTCTTGGGAAGCTGTCAGATTTATTTCATCGGATCAATTTTTACCTTTTTGTTTATTTTTGACAAGCAACTAAAGAAACATCCTTTATATCAAAAGGTTAGAATATGATATTAACCATTATCTAGTTGAAAAATTCATTTTAACTGGATGACGAATAATTTTTGTAGGACCAAGAATGGCAAGAGATAAAACTTGCCTTATCGTCGCTACCACTTATCAGCGTGTTCACGGTTCCGATGTTTATATTGGAGATAAGAGGTTACTCGAAGCTGTATGACGGATTTCCAGACATTTCCTGTTTGATGAACATAGTAAAATTTTTATTGTACACAGACATGTGTACCTACCTTATCCATCGCTTTCTGCACACCAAACTCATGTACAAACATTTCCACAAGCAGCACCATTCATTCAAAATCCCGTCACCTTTTGCCAGTCAGGCGCTGCATCCACTGCAAGTTTTAGTTATTACATTAATATTTACTTTTTTAAATAAATAAAGGACTTGTAATGCCAACAGGGATGGATGGTTGCACAGTCTCCCTCTTCACTCTTTTGTTTTTATTTTCCCGACAAACAAATGGATATATTTGGCAATGTTTTTTGTTGCGGATCTGCATGCAGTAATGGTCCACGGCGGATATAGCGCGACGCCACGTTTCCTGCATTATATATTCAACGATACTTCCTCACATTTGGATCACCACCTTTTATACAATTACAATTACGGGCAGTTCTTTACGTTCTGGGATCGAATTGGGGGAACTTATAAAAAACCCGTGGTTTCCAAGGAAAAATAGAATTGTGGGTATATAATAAATATATGTACATGTGAACATGACTAAATTGCATGTAATTTAAGCACACATTGTTTAGACTGAGCCATGGCTTATTATTATGTACCCTTCCCTCTGTCCGTTATCAAACCCCGATATTAGCTTTCTGCAACAATCACCCACTGAATTTTTTGCAGTGATTCACCCAACTACATATTACTACTTATATATGAGTACAAGGCAACAATCTAATTTCGTATCTCTTGTATGTATTAATTTGGCTGGACATTTTTAGTTGGATATGTTATACTATATGTAATAATTCTTATTGTAATATGCGATAAATTGTAATAAACTTCCAACACGAGCAATATATACATGTATAAAGTAAATTTACAATCAAACTAGAATTTGGCATTTATTCATAATAAAATTTTGCTTCAAAACGAAGCTTGTTACGTTTGAAATCATATAGTAGGTTATATCATGTGATGATTAAAATGTTTATGCAATAATAATATCGAATTTGTATGCATCTTGTAAAATATATGATTTAATGGTTTTCTGAAAAATATATTTACTCTCAGAATCATGCAATAAAGTTGGTAATACATTCCATACCCTTACTACATCAAATTGTAGGCTTCTTTCACCATATTTATTTTTAGATACTAGTACAGATGGAAGCTGTAGTCGAAATTGCAAGATTACCACCATTGAATTGATATAGAAAACGAAGGAATCATTGAATTGAAAATATTATAATTCAATTTTGTCAGTTTGCTAACCTAAAAAATCTACATCAGCAAGCTAATTAGGATCATTTCCGTCCATTTCTACCAGTTGAATCTCAACATTCCCACCAGTGTTCAACCTCAAACTTGATGGATTTGTGCCATTCAGCAGCTTGTAGAAAAAATCTCGTCCCATGGGAACCACAGGGTGCATGTATTTGTATTTATCCTCATCTTCCTCGTCCCACAGGTACTCCTTGTTCAAAAAGGTAGAACCAATTATGCTCACAATAGTTCCACAAATACACGTAATCAATGCCGCAAGTACAGGGTACAAGACGACAGATAAAGTGTACAGCTTCTCCGGGTATTCACTGCAGACAACAATTCTTATTATTATTATTAATTAACTTGTTATTTCAATTTTCTACTCTTAAATAAAAAATTCACACATTTCTGGCAGTCCAATAGTCGTAAAGTTTATGCCTTCGGTTGCATTTTGTTGATGAATTAAATCGCAACCATCCAAACTAGTGGGAAGCGACAATCTTGGCAAATTCATCATAAAATTTTGTGCGCTCAGATAGGTCATTGAGAAAAGTCCAACCATCATGCCAACTGCTACGCCCTGTTGTTCACGAGAAATCATCAATCATCATGCAGTTATGTAATATGTATGGCTGTAAAGAACATTTTCACATTCAATCAAACTTATTACAAGGTAGTTGGAAATTGGAACAAATAGTCCGAGGATGAAAGCCCCACCCATCGTCCCGGATGTCGAACCCATTACGATAATAGATGTTTGGAATATTGATGCAGTTGTTGATGCCAAATAGGCAACAAACATGATGACAAATCCAAAGATGAATGCTGCATAAAATTATGTGATAATTTTGGAATCAACTCTCATAAAAATCTTACATAGAGCAATCATTGTCCATTCCCTCGCAATCCTGGTCATTTGCCGGAATTGTTTGATATTTGAAATAAAGTCTTCCCAAGCTACGGCTGCCAAAGAATTTAGTGATGACGATATCGTGCTAAGGGCCGCGCTTAGAATGCAGGACACAAAAATTCCCATCATCCCAGGAATGAACCATAATTCCTCTTGAACAAAGAGTGGAACAATTTGATCGCTTCTCTCAATTTTTTTGGTAAGGATTGGGTCACACCCTACGTACACGGAGACTATAACAATCCCGGATAAAATAATTAGAATGGAGGCAACCTCTTGAAAAAACATGTTTAAAAACATTCCCTTTATCGCAGCACTGAGTGAAGGGAGACTCGAATATCGTTGAAGGTTTGGTTGATGAGCTCCATAAAACCAAATCATAGATATGCCATATCCCATTAAAATATTTAGAGTGTTGTAATTCTGGAAAATGTCGACATTCAAGCTGGAATTCAAGATGGAATATAAAGTGTTTATATTATGAATAGAATTTACTGTTCTCAAAACAGTTATTATAAACATACTCAAAGAAATTTAGTCGCCCATTTTCATGCGCAATTTCAAGGGCAGAGTAAAATCCTCCAGAAATATGCATCCCTCTCCAAATTATGGCTACTAATCCTAGAACGATGAGTATGAATTGGAAACAATCTGTCAAAACGACGGCGTGTAAACCACCCTGAAATAATATAGAGACATATATTTTCAATAATAGCTAACTTTGCAGACAATTGCGATTGAATACTTGCCAAACTTGTGTACAACGTTCCACACAGCCCAATTACTATGATTGACGTCACGGTGGACCAGCCCAGCAATTTTTGCAGAGGAATTGAGGGAACGTATAACGCAACGCCAGTGATTATGCTCGTTTCTAAAATGAAAATGAGCGATGCCATAGTTCGTACCACGGGTGACTTGTATCGGAGGTGTAGATACTGTAAAATAAATTAATGAAATTCAGTTGAAATGGAAAACAACCAGGAAAGTTTATTAACTAACCTCGTAGACACTGGTTAGTTTTAGTTTATGAAAAACTATGACAAAAATGACCACACTGGCCGGAATGCAGATTACGCTGAGAATCATATTCATAAAGAATATCTGGATGCCATGTGCAAATATTTCGGCAGGATAACCTATTTATATAAAGATAATGTACATATTTATCCGTATGATTTAGCTAGAGTAAGGGGGTATAAATTACATTTCCTTATACAATTGTAATGTAGTAATAAGGGGGTACAAATGCTATTTCCAATTGTATACTTACCAATAACAGCGATAGCAGAAAAATACGTGACCAGCATGGATATAGAGACGGACAAGGGCTTCATGTTTCTGTCCCCGGTAAGAAGATTGTCCCCTGCCTGATTGTTGCCAATGGATGAACGACGATTGAACCAAATATATAACCCAATAAAGACGGAAACCCCTAGGGTAAAGGACACTGCAGTCCAATCCCAAACACTAAAAACATGGGGGTCACTTGAGGGTGGCATTATACGTTAAATTTCACACAAAATACTGCCGAGTTTCCACTGTTGTATAGCAAAGCCAAAGTGAATAAACTATGGCAAACTTATATGAAAACGTTTGGTACAATTTCGGTTGCACCTCCACCACAAAGGGTTTGTCCAGTAATGAGCTGAATTAGTCACTTTGCATTATGATAAAGCTTTGGCTACATAGAATATTTGCTATGCATTAAGGGTAGGCTATCATGTTCTTGGTTGTCAGCAAAAAAAATGATTACGATTACGAAGTATATAATTACAATCAAAAGCACGGTCTAATGTGTTTTTGCTTCTGCATTACAACGTCCAGTCATTCTTTATATTTTTACTTAACGAAGTAACGCAGATAACTATGTAAGCTTTCTGGCTAAAGTCTACTACTGCGCCAATTTTGGAATTTTGAGCTTTCGTTAATCGATACTTTACTAAAGTATCTTCGCTGAGTCCAATTCCAAAAATAGTGTTTTTAATAACTCTAAAAACCTCATGTCCGTGGAAAGGAACATTTCTAGACATAAAATATTCTCTGTTACGATTAACCCTGACCCAAATGATTAGGATGGCGGTGGAAAAGGTCAAAATTAAAATTACTGCTAGGAGCCCCATGGATAATATTACGCAGATAACTTAAGTCTGTCGTAATCAACTTTAGTCAACTACAAACCAGTTAAATGACAAGTTGCGTAACTAATGGAAAACCTGGGCTTGAATAAAACCTACGCTGGGTTGTATGAAATGAACCATTGTATGGTTGGTGCCATTAGCTGCAATTGTGCCATTAACAGGTGGTTGTAATATGAACTAATTTCGACATCGAATTTACATCGAATCGTCATAAATTGTTAATTCGTCTGGATGTAGTATTGAATTTTCTTATAATTAAATGTCAATATGATTTTGTAGAAATTAAACGTTATTATGCAGACATAAAATTATTTGTGACATTTGCGACATCAGCGTCAACGTTTAGATCGGCACGGTTGAAAGGATCCGGAAATTGAGCAAGGTGTATGTTGAGGCTCAAATAATCGCTCCACAAAGCAATGTGAAATTTGACATTCTTCTAGGCGCAGAGAAACATAATCATGAAACGTCAAACGTCAAAATTTATAGGTTCGACATTACGCAATGTGGGTGAAGCAGCCTGGCGTTTAGTTTTTAAGTATGTCGGCCTCCGTGGCGGTTAAGGGTATTGCACATTTGGTTGTTCAACCAACGTGTCCTTAGTCTGCACCCCAGAGACGGAAATCCTTAAACTGGATTCGATATTCTCTAGTGAGATATCCTGCTGATGGGCAGGTAATACACGTTCACATTAACTATATAGCATCCACTCGTTGATAATTTATTCAGAAATTCTAAGGCTGTAATTTATTTCTCAGTTTGCATATGCTTCAATTGCGAATAGTAGTAATTTTGTTATATGTATAATATTTCATAAAAATTACTCATTTTACCCGTCCAAGCTAAAAAAACTAAATCTAGTTTCTCAAAATCTTTTATGTTGCACATCGTATATCTCCTTCCTGTCCTTAATTTCTTCCAGTTGTTTAACCCTTCCAGTAAACCTATCCCAGAAAGTGAGGTACTGGCAAAAGTTATAGTTGAAGTACATGTGATGGTCCGTGTGGTAGTGTGTGTCACAAACGATCCCATTAAGAAAATGAGGAATCGTGTACAAGCCAGCGTGGAGTAGAATGGTGTGAAAGTCCAGCATAATAAACATTGCAAAGTACACCCATTTATTTATCGGAAACAAAAAGGCGTAAGAATGGAACGGAAGACTGTTAAGGAATCCGTCCCTACAATTTCAAATAAAAGTTTAATAATTAACATGTAACATATAACATGTTAAAGTCAAGCCATGGCCACAAATCTTCTCGTTAAGAATAATTCAAAAAAAAAATTAGCATTGCTAATCACATACTAAGTATTTGTTTGAACTTACACGGGGTGAAAAACGTGACCAGTAAATGGCGAGGGAATTTTCACGGCATGGTGTTGCTTGTGGAACCGTTTGTATAATGCTTTGGTGTGAAGAAACCGATGGACCCAGTAGCTCATGCAGTCGGTGTACAAAAACAGGGTTATTATGCTCACAATCCAAACGAGCTCAGATCCCCCATTGTAAAGTTTGGAATGACCCCTAACCTCCAGAAGGAAGAAGGGGACGCTCATTAAGGTGACGAATGGAAGAGACCACGACGCATATTTCACTTCCTCCCATTCCTGATTCTATTAAGCGAAGGTTTTGTATTTGATTAAAATTAGACAGTCGAATACTATTTAAATTATTTATGATAGATTTGTGAATTACCATTAGGTACAACGGATGTTTTCTAAGATTCCTATCAAAAACTGAGAGATAAGTGAGAAATGCACCGAAAAGGAACAGTTGATAGCTCCCTACTATGGAGATGATGGATAATCCAAGAAATTGTCTTTCCAGTGATCCCTCCTTCAAGGAAAAGTTGGATGGATAAATGTATGGTACTAACAATGTCTTCTCAACCTCTTCGTATATGACGTCCATTTCAAGTTTAACTAATGCTGTGCAGCAGCGAATACTGATTCCCGAAATGATGAAGACTGCGTCTCAAATCAGATTGACTTGCGGAAGGAGTTTGATAAGTTATGATGATGAGGTGTATTCTACACGACAATAATTACAACTTTCAATTATTAAATACACTGCAGAAGTGTGTATATTTGAAATATTCAAAGTACCACAGTTACTTTGAACAATTTTTGGTATCAGGGTGTTGTTGAGATTGTGCTGGACATATGTATGCCTGCCCCACTCAGTTAGTAATCCATTCTTGTAAACAGTCTGCCTGGGTACACAAGGGTTTGATAATAAAATGCGAGACTAACAAGGAGCTGGATAACATTAACCTGACAGCCAACAAGTGAAGAATAAAATGATAAATTAATATTTTATAAAGTCGTTCGATCTATTAAGTACATCTACGTCAATCTTCAACCCTGTACCAAGTGCTATTGACAGGAATTGTGCCAAGAGCTGGGAATCCGTTGACTGAAAACTAGCCGTTTACAGTATATTACGCGCCGCAGGAAGCTTTTTGTATGATCCTCCAATGGGTACTGGCAAATCTGCACCAATGACCACGCTCACCTACAGCGTGATTTATGATTTTGATGTGCAGCGAATTAAGCATCAAATTCACACATTCAGGCGTTCGTAAAAATTACAAAAGGATTATTGTGATATAAAGGAATAATTATTTATTGTGTTTCATAAGTAGATGATTCCTTCAATCTCTTTTCAATAACGGTATAAACTTTTAGATCCACAAATGCTGTAGGACATTTAAAATTGGGTCTGGAAATTACTGAATTCTCCAAATCGATTTTATACACATTCAAGAAATTGGCAACCAAAACTTTCGTCATTCCTATTGCAAATAATCTCCCACTGCATGCATGAACACCAGCACCCCAACTCAGGATGTGGTTGTAAAGCCGTTTATTGTCCAAATATCTCGCGGGGTTGTACACGTTCGGCGATGGAAACAAGGTTTTCGCAGTCCCGTCTACATGATTTAAAGTTCCAGCAATTGCGACTACGTCACAATCTCCAATGTAGTAGTCTCCAATGTATTTTCTGAACAATAGAATTCTAAATTGTAAAAATAATTGCTTATTAAATTGACCTTACTTTTGATCTGGGGTTCGCTCTACTAAAATTATATTGGTGTTGAGCCTTGCAGCCTCTAGAATGCAAGAGTTTAGGTAGTTGGAATTTAATATTCCTTGCATATTTCCAGTTTTAGCCTCACGAACGGCTGGCTCCAGGTATGTGGTATGTTTTGATAGCTCAAGCAGTGTGTGAAGGATGCAGAGTGTCGTATTCCCTGTACTTGCGAAGAGGAGACCCATCAACATGCAACAAATTTCATGATCACTGATAGGAAGTCCGGTTTTGTCATTTGTAACATCAACAGCAGCTCTATGTATGCAACATCCAGTAGACATGTACAAATGCAATTGGAATTTATGGTTTGGAGTATCTGTACTAAATGCAGTAATTGAAAAAACTTTTTGCCACCTTATAACTGGGGAATCTCGAAGGTCTCCATCTTGACGATGCTGCTGAATCTTTTTTTTGAACTTGGTCCAAATAGCCGCTCTTTCCTTCCCAAGGCGCCCACTAAAAAGAAACTTTGCAAACGTTGTAGGTATTACTCTGGCTGCTAAAGCTGCTCTGGTTTGAATTATCGCAAAATCCATAAATTCCTGAATCATTTCTGATGAGAATTCTACTCCAAGAAGACATCTGGATGTGGTTTGGATGACGAATTTAAAAATCTCATCTTTCAGGTCAATTCTTTTCAATGTCTTTGCAATATGGGCAGAAGATGCGTTGTCACCAATTTTTGTAATAAATTCCATAACACATTTTTGAATTTCGGAAGTAATTTCAACACTACCCATACGGACTGTTGCTTTTTTAATTATCGATGCCCGAACTGATAATTTTAATCCGTTGGAATCGCCAATGAAAATATTCTCCAAATGTTTGTAAAATGAAAGATGTCCTTCGACAGATCTGCATATTTCTCCTATTAACGAATTGTCGCTAACGATTACCACCGCTCTGGAAAATATTTGTATTTGAAATACAGCACCATAGCGCGTGTAGCAATATTGCAGAAATTTTTGGGGTTGTAAAGCTATCCACAAACCGTGTCCGAAATATGGTAAACACCAAGTAACTATGGGGACTGATTTAGAGTTGGGACTTTTACCTGTTTGAGCACTATATTTTGCTCTGGAAGTCCAGAGTTTAAATATTACAATGGCAGTCGTTGCAGAAAATAGTAATAATGTTAGTTCCATTTTGAAATGTAAAGTAAGTATTATGTAAAATGTGTCACAAATTTTACAGTCATCCAGTTTAAAATTTGATGGGACTTGATTCGTTGAATATTGAAATTAATTTTGGCAAGGATTATTTCTTGAAATTGAATGGCTTTGCTGGTTGGAGTTGAAATGGAATTGCTGCAGGCAGGCATCTCATATGATGCTCAATGTGTTCATTCCGTGGCACATGTCTGGTGGAAAGCAAGATAATATTTTGTTTGGTTGTAACAACCATTTCCAACGCTGTAAAAACTGGTTTAATTTGTTTATTCACTTATTCGACCTTATTCAGGGGTCACTGTTCTATTTATTCGGGGGAAATTCAATCACAGAAAAACATGTAGGGCAATGGCATTGACTGAATGAACATTCATTACGCAGTTATAATTCCCAATTCCTTTGAGCGAAAGAAAACAGTGATTTCGAACTTTCAGAGAATTTAAATAGGTTTGATGGTAAAGGTGAGTACCACGACATGATGGGATTGGAAGGTTTAACCACCGAAATAATCCTGTTGTCACATTATCGCGTATGTAAGAATGCATGCCGTCCTCTCCCAAGTTTCAATTTCCATTCCATAGTTGCTCCCTTTCCTCTACAGTACGTAACCTAGTTAAAAATCTGGCATGCCAGCCCTAACTATAGAACTTATCTGTAGTTGTTGATGTCAGTATTTATCCCTGTCTTAGTATTGAAAACGATATGGTCCCCACCAAATCAGATACCAAAGACGTTAAAAATGGAACAGAAGAGAACATATGGAGGAATTTTTATTTACTTTCGTCCAATAGCACTAAAATTTTCCATCCGTCTAAAAGGTAACAGTGAATCATTAAAGACAACGCAATTGAAATCTGTGTGACAGGGTACGACAGTGAAGTGATTGGTTTTTAATAAGGAACGAGTTCATGTCAAAATTCATTAACGTTTTCATTTATGACACATTCAAAACTATAACCAAGTTAATTGTCTCAGTACAATTGACTTTATGTTTATGTTCATGTTGTTTTCCCATACGACAAAATGAAATCGACTATATCCTTTACAATGTTTTTGGCATCAATTTCGGATCCGACATCTTCATCAATATTCAATCCAATGCTCCACTTTCCATTGTAACTCGTCCCGAAAAACATCATACCTGCAGCGTGCGTTTACATAAATGGTAAAAGAATATAAACTGTTATTACAACTGATACAGAAGTGTCCGATACAAATGGAATTTTAAGTATTTTCACCACAATTTCCTTTATGGAATCCAACTTGAAACTTGATATTTTCAATAGCAGTTCCAAATCCGCAAATTTTCTTTGTTGGACCGGGAAATTCCGAAATGATTACAGGAATCCCAATCATATCCGTGAACCCAGATGAATTGACCAATTTGTATGGCAACGTACCAAACATTCCAGTAAGTTGTCGCATCATCAACATATCCCCACGTTTCAATCTGTAGTTCAAACTGTTACCGAGCTGTTTAACACTCCCAATCCCAAACTTGTTTCCAATCGGTAATGGTAATAAAATGGCCGACCAATGGTTCAATAACCCACCAGGATGATTGGGAAGGGGAAATGGAGATACGCAAGTGGGAGAAGGGACCATAGTTTCAGTAATGCTAAATTTTTTGGCAACAAACTTCCCCAAAGCTTCGGTGACGGCTGATATAATTACCACTACGAATGGTATATAGCCCAATTTCCTTCTCGCAGTTTTAAGACATTCCAATGGAATTTCCCTGCTTTGGATAGAATGAAACTTCCGAAGTCCTGATCTAATCGGGGAGACTAAAACGCCAGGTTGGGTTAAACTTGGATCTACTCCGTTACAAATCGTATTCGCAAACCAATTTATTGCTCTAAGCGTTGGATAAATGTTCAGCTGCCAAAGTTGTTGAAAATAATTCAATCGCATTTCATCCAATTTGAAGAGAACAGAAGATGTTTCTTCTTTGCAGATTTCATTCACCAAGAGTTTCAAAATGCTACGACCGTCAGCCAGAGAGTGATGCATTTTTACAAACAACGTCTCATTTCCCCCAGGATTTTTAACCACATACACAGCCCAAGGACTTTTTCCAGGAGTAAATGGTTTAAGTAGTAATTCCTGTTCCAAACTGTGGCGAGATGTGGAATCTGGGGATGGGAAAAGAATTTATCATTGTTTAGTCAGTTTAGATGTATGTACACACTTAATGCTACCATGTCGGAGAACAAAAATGTGTTCGGAAATGTTAAAATTTTGTTCCTGTTTCCAAAAGAGGTAGCCGTTCCATGGCACTATACACTGCTTCAGTTTATTATACTCTTGCTTTTTCAAAGCGTTCTTAAATTCTTGAATAACGTTTTCCACGTGCAGTTCCCCGTTGGCGATTGCGGTGACCACTATTGCAACGTTCGCCTCTAAATAAACTTGGCAGGCCAGATGTGTAAAATGATGATCAACTGGCTCAATTAAGTCACTTCGTAATAATTTTGCAAGCACGAGGACAAAATGCCGTAATCCGGTGAAGAATACAAGCATAAGTGAAATAATGCACAAAATAACAATTTTGCTGAGTTTATTCAAGACCGTTTTAAATGTCAGATTTGACATCTTTTGCGCTTGCTTCATTGGAACAGACGTACAATATTGTTGGTGATATTATCAACTTCACGGCTTCAGAACTTTGTTAGTGGATTATACGCTTTATCCAAACTATTAAATCGTTACAGATTTCAACACATTACTCAGAATTGGTGTGGATTATAAAATTTTACATTACTAAACAGTGGTAAGCACGCGGCCTTAATTCAATATTCACGTCACGCACCACTCCGTGGCACTCGGAGGATAGTATCCATATGTTCAATTGTAGGATGTGGAAATAATAAATATGAAATATTCCAACATTTATTGAGCCATTTATTTGATATCATTATGTCGTATAGGAAAGACAATACAATTTACAGTGCATTCCCATAATTTTAAACCTTTCAACAACGGATTGTGTAATTACTGAATTCCAATGTTTCCATAAATCACTTTTGGCGTTTCATTAGACTTGTCTCAATTTGTGAAAATTAGTATGTCATAATATGACGAATTTTATTATAATTACTTCAGTTAAGCCTGCCTGAGATTATTGATAAATAATTTTGATTTCGTAGAATATTGGAGCTTGCTGGACTTTGCAAGCAACGAGTGATATGTTAAATTTTCAGTTAAAAGACAAAAGGCGTATCTGGAAATGTTCTAAAATATTAATCCTCTTCCCCTGTTGTTCAAAAATGTTTTTCACCACTGCCCTTCCAAGCCTTTCCGTTTCAATGTTCCCCAATCGAAAAATATCCAAATATCTGAACAGATACTGCCAAAAGTAATGCATTCCACGCTTATCCCAAGATAGTACACCTCCAGGGCGGTAGATTTGTAGATTTACAAATCCAGCGTCGATTGCAACGGCTTCAGCCTGCCCTTTAATACGAAGAAACTCAAACATAGAGTCCACTGATGCATAACGAGAAGACAAGTAGTGCAAATCACTAATCCCTGAATCTAATAATGCTTGGAACAACTTTCGCGAAAGTACCAGCTCGGTGTATCTGTAGTCTTGAATTGTATCCTAGTAAAATAATTTAAAACCTATGGTTAATTACAATTGTCACCCATATATAAATAAAGACACATGTAGCTTTTCTTACTCTTCGATAACTTGCACTTAGAGTGTATATTGCAGCGTCAAAGTTTCCATTAGCTAGTGCCTTTTTGACAGCATCAATTTGATTCATTTCCTTTACAATTGTTTGACTAAACTTTTCATAATTTCCAAGTGTATTTGAAGCAGGGAGATGAATGCTCCTTCGAAGAACCAGACAGACATGGCAAATTTCCGTGCACTCTGCCAAAGCTTGAACGATGCCCTTACCGACGACACCGGATGCACCCAAAACTACAATCCTTTTCATTACAGAAATAATGCAAAGCAGAAACCAAACTTGTTTTTAAAATTAATGCAGCAAGTAAGTTAGTTGCAGATGTTATGTATCATTTGAATGCCACGGGATGGATTGACAATTGAGTCTGGCAAGCCAGGAACTGGTCACTGTCAACCAAGAAGGCTTACATTATGTACATAGTGGAATTACGTCATGTAGCAGAAGTACGGGTTGTATAAGTTAGAATTAGTGTTTGGGGATTGGACATGGTGTAATAGTATGATTGCTGCAATGATTGCAATAATAACCATAAAGTTTAACTGCTGTCCATTCAATTCCAAATGTTCAATTAAAAATTTCGCTACGGTCATCTTTCATTAAACTTATGTAGTACAATGTCTTCACAGGATACAATTTCTAGTTTTGGGATTAAGGTAAACAAAATACTTTCGTTCCAAATAGTGCTATTTGTTACTTACTTATTCAGATTCGAAAAACCGTTCAACTGGTGATTTATTCATGTGTAAATTTTATCAGTCAATACCTGTTTTCTTATACGGCAGAAATCTAAGGACGCTGATGACTTTCAAACAACATCAGAAGCTAAAATAACGCCATTCACTATCGCTGGATATCCGCTACTTTACGACAAATTTCCTCCTGGGTTTCTATTTGGTTGTGGAACGTCGGCGGTACAGGTCGAAGGAGGAACGGACGCAGAAACGACAGGTGATGACATGCATTAATTGTATTTGGATATAATTTAAATACAACAATTTCGTTGCAGGTAAAGGTCCGTCAGTTTGGGATGCGTTATGTCGCTACAACCCTGGAGCAATCGATGACGATACTGATTGCAGTGTCACTTGTAATTCTTATGAAAGATTTGAGGACGATGTCAAACTGTTGAAAGATATTAATGTATGTCGAGTCGTAAAACACTTTCATTGTTTTCCAAAGCAATGATACATTACTTATTCTTGGATGTGTCAACATTTTTTTAATTAAACTAAATCCACACCGTCTAGGCCAACGCTTACAGATTTTCACTCTCCTGGTCAAGAATTCTACCGAACGGAGATTCATCTTGTATTAACAAAAAAGGAATTGACTACTACAATTCCTTGATTGATGCTCTTCTCCTGCAAAATATCCAACCAATAGTGACACTATGGCATTTTGATTTTCCCGGGAAACTTGGACTCAATTGGAAAGACGAAGAAGAGATAATGACACACTTTGTAAATTATGCAGAGGTGTGTTTCTCTGAATTTGGGGACAGGGTAAAATATTGGGTGACAATAAACGAGCCCCGAGGACACCAGGTGGCAGCATATGATTTGGGATTGATGCCACCTCATCTAAACGAGCCAGAGATTTCATATCAACTAATTTACACCATGATAAAGACACATGCTTTAATTTATCAAGCATATAAGGAAAAGTATAAAGAGATTCAAAAAGGGAAAATTGGAATATCTTTGGAATGTTGGGGATTTGTTCCAGCAGATTCGAATTGCAAGGATGATATAGACGCCGTAAAAGTGGCATATGAATTCCAGGTTTGGGTAAATTGACTTATTCCTGGAACAAATGTTTCGGCATAACTCTTGTTTTTTGAGAAATAGATTGGATGTTGTGCTCATCCGCTTTTTTATGGAGAATTCCCGCCCTCAATGCGACAAAGAGTGGACCGACGAAGCATTGCCAGCGGAAGGCAGAAATCCCGACTTCCTGAAATTGATAAGGAGTGGTCCCAAATTATAAAAGGGTCAACTGATTTTGTGGGATTAAATCATTATACTTGTGAAGTTGTTACGAGGGATAAGGCTAAACTTCCAGACGGGGTGACGCCAATTCATTTTTCCACTAGCACAAGTTTAAGTTTCCCATCTGACGAGGAGGCGATACATTACTACTCCCAAAAGTGGCCAGGCAGCGCCGCCTGGTGGTTGAAGGTGACACCGGAAGAATCGATGAGATCGTGCCTTAATTTTATCAAGGAGTCGTATGGGAATCCGGAAGTTATTGTTTTGGAGAATGGCTTCCCCACGGAACCGATGACGGCCTTGATTGAAGACACGGTAAGAGCCGACTATCACACTGCCTATTTAAACGAAGTGTTGAAAGGCATAAAGCTGGATGGATGCAATGTAACGGGGTACATTGCGTGGTGTTTACTGGATGGCTGGGAATTGACATCGGGAAATACGTAGGTCTAATGTGTGCTTGCATACTTCTTAGTTTGCACTTCAAAATTGACAAAAAAAATTTAGATTACTGGAAAAATATTTTTTCAGTGTGACGTTTGGATTGCATCATGTGGATTACTCTGACCCAAAGAGGAAACGGATGCAGAAACTTTCAGCAAAAACACTTGGAAAAATTTATCGAGATAAAGCATTCGACAAATGAATTAATGAATGGGATTAACAAGTCTAGAAACAGTGGCGGTTTCCGGCTTCCAACATCAATTAATTTGAAGATAAATACAAGACATACTCCAACGTTAGATGGTCGAATATATATAAAATATCTTTGCTTTTGTGATCGACATTTCAGTTTCATTTTATTTAACACATAACTTGTTCTCTTTCATGGAGATTATTGTAAAGGGTGTTTAAATTATTGAAACCTAAACAAGCTTTAACAGAATTCCTTATTTCTGTCTAGCTGCAGCATGTGGACGATAATTATAACGCCGACACCAAGAATCACACAGTAACAGTCAGAGTCAGAGTCAGGGTCATTCGCAAACACATGCCTATACATGAATGAGTCAACTCTTCCATTCCGACCTCCGAAAAGACGCTTTTCTACACTAAAACAGGATTGCACAACATTTTTTTATTGTTAACATATTCATTCTTATTAATGTTAACTGACTCATTTTTATTGCGTACTAATAAATTGATTTCGGAAAAAGCTTGTTTCTCTTGCTGGACATGACAAAAAGCTTAGACAAGGACCCACAAACCCACCATGGAAGATGTGCAGCTCAAACCTTTTTCTTGTCTGAATATTAATAGTTCTACATGTTCAGTCCATTCTATATGTAATATTACATTGTCTGTCCTGTGTCGTGTAGTTTTTGTATCTTGGGAAATGTCGAAGGCGAAAATCCATGTAAATAAATAAAATGGGATAATGAAAGATTCGTAGGATAATTGATTGTAATTATAGATTGTTTTCTTGAACAGCAATACTCGTTGAAAGTAATGAATGCGTCATGAGCTTTGAATCGTTAACTTTGAACATCAGTTCAAAACTTTAAAATATTTGGTATATTTTTAAAGTGGTAAGCTCTTAATTCATAAGAACATCAGAAACCGTAAAATTCTCCAGACAAGATTTAAGGCATACTCTTGAATTGGTTTTTTACTGCAATTGCTAATGCCAGTTAATGGGTATGGGTTACCCATGATGCGTATCAGCTGGGTTTATGCCAAGGTTGATGAAGATGTTGAAAGCGTAGGTCGGTAGGTGTACTTGACGTTTGAAGTAACAAAGGCGAAATCTCTACTAAAACTGTCAAGGTGGCATGTGCTAATCGAGGGGGCATGTGCTTATATCGAGGGGACATATGCTTATTCAGGGGGAATGTGCTTATCGAGAGGACATTTGCTTAACGAACATGCTTATCGATGGGACATATGCTTATTCACGGGGTACGTGTGTATCAAAGGGACACGTGAGGTTGACAAATTTGTTGACTCGTTAAATTTTGAAACTAAACATGAAACAAAAATGCATGTGTTGTTTTGTTACTTGGTTGAACAGCTTTGAAAATTGACATTTCGGAATATTTTAATTTTATTAATGCAACCAAATTTATAAAATTACATCATAAATGCCAGACTTTGAGGGTACTGTGTAGGTCGGACGAAAGCTAAAAACCCATCGTACAGCTTTGCTAAGCCCGACCAAGTTTATTACATTGTCGTTCATGGTTGTCATTTGTAGCAATCATGCTATCACTATGCCAAATAATACCATCGCTCTAAAAAAAAATCCCATCTAAATTGCACCAAACCAAAACTAGTGGGAGTTCAATCGACCCCAACCGGTTCCCCTATGGACCGATTTTGCCCATTTTTGAACTTAGCCTTTAGATTTACATTGTACACCAGTGTGCAAAATTTCAAGTCGATCGGTTCACCCGTTTAGGCTGTAGCGTGTCTCGGACGGACAGACGGACGGGCAGACAGACACGACGGGTACATAAGCCCTTGGTCGGGCTAAAACGAATCTGTAGTACTCATGCAGGCCAATTAATTATTTTATTTTATTTCTTCAGAACAGTCACAACTTGTTTAATTTACATAAATAATAAATTTATTAAATTATTCATTATAATTTATTTTACAATGTTAGGCATCTCGCAGAAACACCAAATACTTTCTAAATTCTACTACACTCGGAAACATTGTGGTGATGTTCTTGAGCATATTCCAGAAAGTGCTTCCCTTCCTGCAGCATCCGTGTGATTGTTGTCCGTTGTCGAAATGTTCTTCACTTTTAGGGCAGTTTTAGGATGTAGATAGGATAACCTAAAGTGTGGGCTACAATATAAACCGCAAATTGTAGGGGTGTATTGCTTTATTTAATGTATTCAAACTATAATTCTAGAAGGTATGACACTTTTAATTTTAATACATGGAGGGTGTGGTTCAATGCCTTAGCACAACTGTGAACTTTTGACATTATTGCAACAATATAAACCCTGCATACTATAAAAATACTATTACAACAAATTTTACTAAGATCACGCAAATTTTCAATCGGAATTATTTTTGCTTGATACTACTGAATTATCTTATTTCTTATCTTGAATTCGATAACATACACGAGTGTTTCGGTGGGTGAGTGTGATGGCTTAAACTGCTAAATTTTGCGCTTGTAGGTGTTTAGAAACATGAAATTTGTAAATGCATGTATTCTTATTTTTAACGTATATGTAATAGCATTGCAGGATATACTACTATAAACCAAGAATGTATTGAGAGATAGGAAGTTATAGTAAGAAGTAATGATGTTATATGAGGATACAGTTCATACATGTAAACGTGACGGAAGACGGGTCAACTATAATGTCAGAGAAGGTCATCGGAGCAATATGAGGCGTGTACGAATAGGATATATTTAGTATAAGCTAAAATAGATAGTTATTGCTCATACATGTAAATGATTGTTTATACAGGTCAACTGAGGTCACGAAAGGTCATTGGGGCATAGTGAGTTGCTCTGGTAAAGATATCTATGCAGTGGTCATTTCGGTGCGCCATTGGGGTAATCCTCCCAGAAACTAGTTTCAAGAGTTCTCGTGTGAGGATATCTATGCAATGGTCAGTCTATGCGCCATTGGGGTAGTCCAAACCGAGTAACATTGCTCTAGGCAATCTATAAGTTGTATTGGGGACTATATACAACTTGTATATAGCCCTATCAGTATAGTAGTTCATTTTAGATTAAGTATTATAGCAATTAAGTTCAACACATTATTATTATTTATAGTTCCAAAGAATAAATTGGATCTAGTGTATCCTTTCCACGATTATGTTCGAAGTGCTCCACTTATTCCCACACGAACAGTAGGGCTAAATTAACGTACCATTCGATAACTGCAGCTCTACATTTTGTGTTACCAAATTTGACTAATTATATAACAATCAACGTGCAATTCTCATCGAGCTATAGCTATTTATTGCATAGCATACTAACGCTCCTGAATTCTTGAATACAAAAGCAAAGATGCAGTTTGTCTCATACAGAAATCTTGAACGACAAGTGGGGTGCATGAATCCACAAAGTTACCTCCAAAGTGTATTCTTAAAGGTCTTGTCGACTTAACCAACCTTCTCCAACATTTATTATTTCCCCTGTCCGAATAACCTTTCAACTGTTTAATCACCTCCGATGACGTCACAAATACTTTTGCTGCTGCTAAAAGTAAAATCAAAGTTAGCAGACACCCAACAAGGACAAGAACAGGAAATAGTGCAAATACTGGCCACTCTATTTCTGAATGGAGTTTGATACAAGCAAATGATCCCAACATTTGCAACATTGGAGGTGTGATTATGCAAACTGGAAACAATGCATACCGAAGGCAATCATTAACGTGTGCAACAGCAACTTCCAGAATTCTATATTTTGCGAAACTATTGGCATTATTTCCTAGATTTCTTTGTAAGCATGAGGTATACTTTGTCATACTATATATTCCTGCCATTACAACATAGACGATGCAAAACGAGCCGGGGATTATGGCTTGACTCAATATGACATATTCCATCAGTAATATAGTGAATTTCAATACCGAACCGTTGTCAAGACTACCATTGGACATGCAGTTAAGCAATATTGAACCCAGAAATGGAGGTTGACATGGTCGATTGTACAGCAGGAGTACGATGCCCACGGGAAATGTAATACTGAGAAAGTAACATAATGGCTGCACGGCTGTGACCAACATATCCACAGCTTTTACTCGTAACTTTGTCCCTAAAAAGAAGCAAAGTAGTAAATTAGTCGACTGATGATTGGCAAACTTACCGAAAAGTAAAGGAAGTCTGTTTTCAAGCCGAGACAGGGAGTTTAGCATTTGATTCAGCCCAGAATTTCCATATCGAAGAACAATACACGTAGCGTATATCGTGAAGAATAGAAGAGATTCAATTTTCTGTGGGGTGGAATAGTTTGTTCCAAAAACTGAACAAAATTGCATGATGACGTAAAGAAGCAGAGTTAATTTACTCAACATAATTTTTCGAACGGTGACATTTTTTGTTATCGAAAACACTTTCTTGTGCACAGGATCCCAACTGTATTCAAAACATGTAAAGAATTCGCAAAGGGAAAGTTGCATACCTACGTATTTCTCAGATGCAAATATCATTTTGAAATATTTGGTCTTAACAACACGTTTGGATGTTATATTGAAGTGAACTGTTTTACCAAACCGTAGATATTTAGGCTAGCAGGTTTCATTAATTTGCAGGGTACACTAGAACAATTTTCCAATTATAGCTAAACCTAAATTAATAAGCTTCATAAGCCAAGTTTCATAAGCTTCAACTTGGCACTAATCCAATTATGGAAATCATTCCACTTCGGACAACTAGTTAATTAACTTCGCCACTACTTAATTAACTTCTTAATTAATTAACATTAATTATGATTTCTGAGGTTATCGCAACCCTGGCTCAACTCTAAACACCGTCATTTTATTTATTGATGTCACTCGAATAGGCCTCGGAACCTTAGCTCAACTTTGTTGCGTAGTTGACAATTTCTAACTCCAACAAGTATAAGATAATAGATACTGATTTGCATTTCTATTTTGGTTACATTTAAATTAAAAATAATGGGAATACCAAACCTTACACATCCTAGATCCTAGCAATTAGAACAGAAGAGGAAGAGGACAAGATGGCTTGGAAAACTATAGTCTAGCATTTTAGAGAATCGTTTAAAGAAACAGAAATCATGTAAATTAAGTCTTGAAGGTATGTCCTCGCGTAGACTCACAGAGATTTTTCTTTCCGACGTCTGGTTCACGATAATTCAAGAACGATTTATTTTGCCCACTGACTAATGAAATAACTCTAAAGCTGTCACGTTAACGCACTTTTAACTCTACATTTAACTGTACCTTCATCACATCACAACAGGATGTAAATGAAACTACTTTTTATCGTTTCCAACTTTTAACCAATTCATTTAAATGGAACAGTGCCATCAACCAAGTTTAAAGACGTTTAAAGTTCTTGGTTTAAGGAAGGTAATTACACCATTTATAACATTACCTTCGATATTGAACAATTTTACCTGGAGAGTTTGATGGTAAACAGTGAAAGGGCGTTATTACAACAATTAATACTAGTACTAATACGGGAAGAAATATTGTTGATTGGCTACAATTTCAATAACGCAATTATATTTCATTAACTACTTATTTCATA
>JAQIWQ010000100.1:0-26450 GCA_034695825.1 Folsomia inoculata | reverse complement strand
TGCTGCGTATTCAGCTAAATTAAGCCCGGCTAAATTTTACACAAATTCGGCTAAATTTGACGGAGTGTTCCTGACTGTATTTGTAGATTAGAACATCCATTATAAGAATTGAATATTATTTTGTGTTCAGAGTTCCTCTCATGACATTGGGTAGTTTGCTTTCTAATCTTGTACAACGGAGGATGAAGTCAATTCATTCCAAACACAACAGCCCAGAGAATATCGACATATATTACAAAAGGTAGTACAAAGTACAATTATTTACTTTTTTTTAAATTTTATAATGATACATCACTGCCATTTTATTATTCAGGTTCCAGGATGCAGTATCTAGTAAAGAAGAGCCTGGGATTATTTTAAGACTGTCGGATGAAATAGGAATCACTCCTGTCCTTACGGCTAGATTTATTTTGGAAGGATACTTGCGCCGGCTTCAAGCTGAACATTTTAAGCAACAGGAAGAGAAAGAAAATGTTGATGGCGACATGAAGGAGGAGGGATCGAATAATATGATACACCAACGTGAAGGTCAAGCACAAGAAGGAATAGCACGTTTGACAGATCCAGTAATGAAGAGACGGAAAATGTTTTACAACTTTGGGAATATGAGAACGGAAATTACTAGATTGTTGAGGAATACAACAATTATTGAAGATAAACATGTTGCATATGAAGTATTTTTGGTATGAATGAAATGATTTTAGGATGTTGGACACTTTAAAACTCATATCTGTTTGTTTGTTAGTGTCTTGTGCATGACGATCATTATGGGCCTTGTCCTGATGTTATAAAACGGTAAGTTTCTTATTGGGTTGCGTCTATGTTTATTTATCGTTCATTCTTGAAATTATTTTGTTTTGTTGTAGGATGGTTGGTTCAGAATATGAAACAATTTTGATGAAGCAACTGGATGAGCAGAAAATTTCCTATCTGGACGAAAAACAGTTAAGAGTTCTGGGATATGATAAGACTCCTGATTTCAAATTGGACATTCCCATCGGTACTGATAATGACCTGAAATTTGGAATAAAGTGATATTGAAACTACAATTTAAATGTTTGTTTGGATGCTTTAAGGGATTGGAAGCCGAGTTGTGAACTGGATAGAAAGTAAAGCTACCTTCGGTGATGAAGAAACACATAAAACATACCTTAAAGAGCAGCTCACTTGCTATTTCAATAGGTAGGGTCCATATTGCTAAATTGCTAAATAAATTATTGCTAAATATAGATTATGGACTCCATAATCTATATTTAGCAATAATTTATTTAATTCGTAAAACGACACATTGTTGTTCCAGGTTTGGACCAGGATTAGTCATTTACTGGCTGGGCTATGTTGAGACGCTGGAATCCCGAACACCCAAAGGCATCTTTGTCAGCGACCATTTACCAACGAATATTACTCAGATGAAACCGTCCACCCTGGCATTATTTCCTTGAGAAGAGAATTCAAACTTTAGTTTAATTTAGGTATGTAATCCTGTCGTTTTTACATTTCGCAATTCGTAGTAATTCGCATTATAGTTAATTAGAGATAGAATAGATGAGTAGAACATTAAATAAATAAAGAATGCATGTGGTGAACACGATTTCAATAAAACGGCTGGTTTATATTTAAGATACACAAATCCTATGATCATCCACATCAATTATTTTACAAAATCTTTATATTTATATGCACTGAGCAAGTTAAGATAATTCTTTACAAGATCGTACACTCATAAATAAAACATAAATATCCCGTCCATTAGATTAAATAACTACATCTACTTCAATACAACATTTGTTTCTTTATATGTATATTACTTGTGTATAGCCTTCCTATTCTAATGGTTGGTTCGTATTTACTACAAAATTTCATGCAGTTCCGAACCTTTGTACGCAATACTGAGAAACATTGGATTGCTTTCTAATGCCTAATATAGAAAATACCACAATATCGAAATCCATTACAAAATTGAAAGATTTACAATTAGTTTTTAACCAAAACAAGTATTCAATATTGCATGAGAGTATATGTAGCATAATAATAATTCAATTCAGAAGCAAGGTGTAATGATTCGTACATTTACCATTTTTACCAATTATAGTCTTTGGTGTAGTTGAGAAAATAAAAATTGAGCTGTGTAATAGTAATAGTACAAATGTTTCGGTTGCTACAATCCCATGAGAATAATGGACTCATCCAATCAACTTGCAATTATTGAATATCAAAAAACATGATAAATCTACAACGAATAAATTGGAGGAATACATTAAACGTTGCCATTTAGCAGTAATTAAAAATTTTAAAAAGGTCTAGTGTCCGTCTACATCTAATGTTACACTTAATCAGCGTGGGGAAGCAGCATTATTTCGAGTCCCCTGTCCCCTCCAGCTAGTACGATTTTACAAAGGCTAAGTATCTAAGTACTACCTAATACTTTTGAAAGGTGAACTGTCCACATTCGTCTATGGGTAACTCTTCTACCATCTATCAACTACAGCCTATCTATTGCTCAATTAACACATTGCGTATTTTATATTGTAACTAGTTCGGAGTGTAACAAACACGTGCAATCAATGCACAACAGTCCATGCTAAAAGGATAAAAACACAATACGCTATCATAGTCAAATTTTGTATGCTACATATTAGAGATGAAGTTGAAACTTTTTAACAACAGTCATCCTTCCTACATATTGTATTACAATTACTTTGCAAAGTTATATAATTGCTTGTATATAATCACATGTATGTGCCTGGTACCGGCATGGACAACACAGAGCCTGGAGCGTAATGTTCAGCTTCCTAAATCAACTACCTATATAAAAGTGTTTGTGCAGATGAGTTTATGAAACCGTACAGTAACAATATCCGTGGATTAAATTAATTAATTGTAACTTTGTAAATAACTGCCAGAGCTTCTACGTCGACATTGGTGATCTAGATGGGGGAATCACAAGCGCAGAGACTGCTAATGCAGCAGCGGCAGCAGGCATAACTGTTATAGATGATGTGTCCGGTAGTGCTTTATTGGACGATTTCTTTGTAGGAGATCTTGCCAATCTTCGTAATTCAGAGGTGGACAGAAGTCTTCTAATTTTTCTATAACAAGAGAATGATTCATATGAATAATTTGGTCAAGACAGACAAGGTTAGATGCAGTTCCGTAGAACTTACTTAGTTTCAGGGTTGCTGACAAAGTATAAGTCGTCTGGAGCATCCATCCACGAAATAATTTGTTTTCTAGATCCAATCCTTGTTACAGATGTCATTTTGGCTTTGTTTCCATTCATGTGATTCAAAACGGTGCGATAGTTCATAGCGGCAGTCGAAGGAAGGTGTTGAGAGGACAATGGTAATGGTGATCCTCCTCGACTGTTACTTCTTGGAGTTGCGGGATTTGCAGCTGGATCCCAAACTAGTCTTTTACTGGGTGGGCCTACAACATCTATAGTGGTTAGAATGAATATTTTTCAACATTCATTGGACTGTGGTTAATATTATTAATTACCATCAATTCCGTTGAGTTCCTCATAACCACGTCTCTTCAAATGACTTGACGGAGAAATACTATTCACGCACACGATCTGTTTTTCAGGCACCCGTTCATAAATGAGGGTTCCGTCTAGAATAAAATGATGGAAGAAAATCAGACTCGCAAATCTCCTAAACGCTACACTACAGAATGCAAGCACGTTATGTACATACCTGGTGCCTTTGGAGGTTTAGGATACGCGATTTTTGCTGTAATAAAAAATTAGAGGTAAACAACTTTCCAGGTTCATAGACAGATTTAATCAGTCTGATTATTGGACGAAGTGAGTACCTGGCTGAGGAATTTTGCCCTTTTCAGTCAGCAATAGCCATTCTGGTTTACTTCTGTCGCTTTGGCCAAGCTCTATACAGAAAATGAGTGAACAATATTTTATATGATTATTTGCTCAACCGAGTGAAACATTAAAAACATATTTGTTCATTTTTTAATGCAAATCTTTTAAAGTAATAAAATGTACGTACTGTACGAAACCTCCGTCACTGAAGCACCAGCACATTTTCGTTTTCTACCATTGACTAATAGTCTGAGCTCATCAGCAGTTTTCCCAGTGACCCTTTGTTGACCTAACAGCAAAACAGAAATCATATCATAAGTTATTGTACCCTAAGCAGATTTTTTGTGGCTTACATTCCTGCTTTATTAGCATGACATTGATAGGCCAAAACGGTGATCTAGTGGCATGTCGTTGCTTTACTATATCGACACATACTCTCCGCGAAACTCTGGTCATTGGTGTAGTATGTAGGTAGAAGGCAGTTCTTGTTTTCATCACTGGACGTGGTGAACCTATAAAACATTTATTGTAAAATAATAGTGTGATCATGGGTGGTATTCAATCAACGTTGAATTATTACCAGATCTCATCGAAAAACCATGAGAGGCAGCATAATGTCTAGCGAGTTGATTTTTCATTTTGAAGTCCTGAAACCACAAGTAGCATTAAAATTAGAACACAATGCATGGAAAGACGCAAAGATTTTAAAATGCATACCTTTCCGCAACCAGCAACGGCACATCTATGAAGTCTAGGTTGGAAAAGACCAAGGGTCCTTTCAGCAGGAATGGATGTACTGATAACGAGATCCGCTAATGACAAGGAAACGTTTTGAATTGCGACCACTGATACAATTTAAGATGTAAAATATGCATACCTGGAACAGGGGATTCACCATCTTCTGATGGAGGGTCTACTTTGGGTTTTTTCACCATGTCGATCTCTCCGTCAATTACTTCAAAGGTTTACCAATATCAACTTTAGTAAACCCAATTCTGGCATAGTCTTTCTTATTTACACTTACGAGACTTATTGGCTATTTTAAACCCTCCGTACTTTCTCCAGTAGTTCCAGCAGGGGCTGCAAAGTCGGGCTTGTGCACCAGTGGGACCAGTCCAAGCATACCATTGTGGGGACATAGCAGCTACAATTATCATGAATCACATATGTTATAAAAACATTCCTTCCTAGAAAATTCAGTAAAAATAAACTTACATGAGCAAGACTCGCAAGGTTTTCCTGGAATTAATTGTTCAGGCGCACCATTTCCATTCATCATTCCTTTCACGGAGAGAGCAGCAGGATTTGGCTTATTACTACAATATGAGCAGTATCAAAGTTAAGTTTTCGCGTTGAGATCACACATATTACATACATCCTTCATATAATAATAGAATGCTTACTAATTTGGTATAAAAATTTGTTTCAATTTAGATTCAGCCTCTGCAGCTTTTACACGCTTTTGTTGAACATAACGGTCAGTTGTTTTCCACATGTAGTAATACTCAACTATATTTTTTAGCGTTTTCCAAGGAAGGAAATCGGAACGAATGTCAGTGAAATCCTTGCCATATTTTTCTAGCGCTTCTTCGAATAAATTAGCCTGTAAAATACGAACGATAATGATCAGTTGCAAAGTAACGGAATTGATATTTGCACATTTCAACATTAGGAAATTAGGATACCTCAGATGCTGACCACTCTTCCATTTCATCTCTACATAAAACTGGTCCAGACGACGGTACGAGAGCGGAAACAGCAGCAGAAATGTCGTACGAGTATTTGTGCAATGTGTCCATTGCATGGAACTAGATAATACAATAAAAATTAGTTATTTATGTAAACTAGACTATGTGTGACAGTGTCATCTCATTACCAGTGTAACATCTCTGGATGCTGAAACAAACAAAAAAATAGTTACAGCAAATATATTTCCATTTAACGATATGCAATAAAAGATGGCCTTTCTGCTTATATACGTACCTGCAGCAGCACTCATATGTAAACTGGGTTGTTTAATAGAACTAGAAATAAACAAAACAAGATATAGTGGCCAGCCAAGACCTAGACAAAGTCATTGAATCCTTCAGTTTGGAGCTCTATTACAAATAATGCCTCCGATTTAATTAGTTTATTGAAAAATTTTGAGTCATTGTTTGGGTTGCAAGTTGCAACAAATTTGTAAGAACGTTTGTAGTGTGTGGGACATATCAATTTTCTAAATTTTCAATGGAATAGATAATAAAAGAATGAAATACTTGCCTTGAACAATCCAAAGCCCTCGCAAATGTTCCAACCGATCTGGATATGACTAAAAATTGATCTATTTGTTTATCTGTTAGCCCGTGACCAGGAGTCCAAATCAGCGTTTCAAGGTCCTTTAATTCTCTTTCGTCAGATTCTAAAGAATACTATATGTATGAGTACACGACCTAAACGATAAATTAGGCAGTACCAACCTCCTTCTTTGAGCCGTGGCTTGACAGCCTCTGCCTGGTATCGTTGACCTACGCGAATTTCACCGCGGTCGGCCAACAGAGTTTTTTGTTGTGGATCGTATACCAACGAATAAAAGTACGTGTCCTAAAAAATAAAACATCATCAACTCACAATCTTCAGTGACATAATGGTACTGCCATTTTATCGACCTTACGAATGTATGTATTTTTTCCATTTTGCTTTCACTTACATCTTTATTCAGGTATGACAGTAAACTTTCTGTCTCATTCAAAAGTGTGACGGAGCATTTTCCACGAATTTGAGTGGCTGGTAGGGTCTCAACTTGGCGAGAAAGGAAAAGTTCACGATGCTTCAATAAGTGCTTCTGTTTGGCTGAGAGGCCGTCTCGGTCTTTCCATTCATCCTCTTCTAAGGCACCTGCAAGTAGATTTCAGTACGGTTCTTGATTTTGATTGATTATAGAATCGAATCGATCATATTCCAAAATACATATGTCGTCATTCATCAACCGTCCGAATAAACATATACACAATGCATTCATCATCGGTATCTCTGACTTTAAATGGCGATTGGATAACAATAAATAAATAAATTCCAGAACAGACAAGTGGCAACAAATGAAATCCGCAAAGTACAAAAATTACATTGCAAGTTTTTATGTTAAAATGTAAATTAAAATACAGTTTAGAATAATTGCATTCATCAAACACTGCGTGGGCATTCGCATTATCATGTAGAGCTTTAGTTGATAAGAGGTTGTGTAAATGAAATGGGTGGGTATGAGTTTCATACCACACAGTAAAAACTTATGCTATGCCGTCTCAATTTTTGACTCTTTCCACTTTCCAGAACGCGATCAATATCCTTGAAATGAAATGGCTCTCCATCAGTAATTCACAATCAAGAACAGAACAGAAGTATCACAAGCAGCACGGAACCAAAAATGCACATGTTGTTTCTCGTCCCCTCGTCTCTGCTTCTGCTCTCTCCAACTTTCACTGTCCCCGTACTTTCACTCTCTCCATTTGCTTTGCTGGCCTTCTTTTCTTTATTGCACATTGCTATATGCTAACCCATTGCAGAAGACTAATCAAATAATAACCTTTACGTCACAGTACGTACTTCTTTCACCTCTCATTCCTTTATATCCAACATCATTTTTCAATGACCATATCAACTCAATTGTAATTTACAGTGCCATGCAAAATATATAGTTTAGAATAAAACTTTGTAATTTAATTTTACAGTAATAATTACTTTACAATTTTCACCCATAAAAGTAATTATGAAGAGTAAATAGAAAATTTCACAATTCAACATTCTAAATAAGTATTTCGAAGAGTTTCAGTCATACACAGCGAATGTCATGATGTAAGTAATGTAATGTCACATCTTGAATCATGAATCCAACAAAACAGTCCTGTACCTTATTTTTAATTTATATCTCTGGCATAGCCGTAAAAGTTGCTCATATAACAATGTCGATCGATAAATATCGAAGTATCCCACTGGAACTCGAAGAAATGCCCCTGAATGCAAATCGGCTGTCAACGGAAATTAGACAAATAATTACGTGTAGCCAAGAGGTTAATTGCATTTACAGGGTCGGTATGAAATTTAGTCATTAGTTTAGACGCTTGGCTTGTTATGAAAAATAATATTTATATGTTTGTTATAGCCATAATATCTCTATGTGCTACAATCAAATAGAAAATTGTCATCTTTTGACCGCAACATTTTATTGACAGATATGTCCTAAATTAACAAAGTGCGAACGAAGAAAGGTGTGTCGGTGTGTGGACCAACTAAAGTGACTCCAACTAAACCCAACCGAGAGAAGAAAAAACGAAGCACTGCATTTACGACGATTGGAATGAATTTGCTGTAATATGTGCCCTTCCCCATTTTGCGGAATTAGCACCCAAAACCACCTTCTCTTCTTTTCCCCCGTCATCATCATCCAGGCGAGAGTCCTCTCGAGAGGATCTAGATTTCGTGGTGGAAGGAAATTCACCGGAGTCGCACAAAGGCTTGAAAAAGACTTTAGTTCAGTTGAGATGTGTCTGCCACACACCAAAATCATGAATGTGTGTAATTGTGTAGCTCAACTTCAACCAAATAAGCGTTTCCTTTTATAATCATCAAGCGACAACTAATATGTATGCCTACGCTGTTCCATTTGCCTTTATTTATGCATAACTGTACTTAAACATTAACTTCCATCTTCCATCCATCCATAAAAAGATTCCATCCATTTACATGTTACAATAATATAATATGCAAATATTACTTCGCTTACATTGATGACTGCCAAACAAATGTCATTTGACCTATGAACCTGAAAATCATCTTTCCAATAAATCAAAAGAAATTCTGAATCTTGACAAAAAATGTCAAACTTATTCAACAAAATAAACGAGGACAAAAGGCATTTGAGAATTTACTAATGCTGATTAAAAGAAATGCACGTCTGTCTCACAATGCATTGATATATTGAGTGTATAATAATAGTAAACTTATTTTAACGTGTTACTGCACATCATGATGATACTTTAGACTTGATATTGGAACGCTTATGTATTTAAATCACAATCACAATGCTACGAACGAGTGAAGAATGGAGCAAAAAAAGGGTTGCTCAAACCAAACTTTTCATGACATTAAAACTAAACTACTAAACATTCAGTAGTGCAATAGTAAAGCTGGTACCCACAATACTAAAACTGAGATACACGAATTGTGAATTGGTGCATGCATTATTATTACAACACAACCGGCAGGTAGAGAAGTAGAGGCTGGTCTGGTAGGAATAGCTTAGTTATATTGTAAAAGCGTTTTATCTTTTAATCCATAGCTCATGCCATGATGAAGCCAAGAAGAGGGGGTTTGCCTCGCCATTCAACAATTGTTCCATTGCTTTACTTCATTCACCCACTACTAAACAGTACAACTAATAATCAAGAAGAGAGTTGACTGACATGATGGCATGCACACTTCATTATTATTTATACTTCATAAAATAAGATATTTTATTATTTAATTGTCCCCAACAAATACTATCTAATATTCAACTTTGTCTGAGATTTAATTTGTGTTATCGGCAAATGGTAAGAACAACTAGGCGTTTGGACACTTGATTGATGACTGACGCTTTACCACACGTTTTGCATTTTCATATTACACAAAGATTGACACCATTTTTTGAGTAGGTTAAATTAAGAATAGCAAAATGTAATGGATTCCACTTACTGTAATGACGATCGGCCAACATTGTCAAAGATTGTGGTAGATCTTTCCTCCTGAAGAAACACATCACTTTTGCTTCCACATTACCATTTGGGGTCTGAAATAGAATATTAAAATAAAGTATATTAAATAAAGATATGAAAGTCCAAATTCACCACATTCTATTTAATTTATCCAAAGCTTGCAAGAAGTAGTTAAAATTTACATATCATAAATCTACAACTATTTAACAGTTTATCTCGACTCGAAACAATTTCTCCGTTTTAATATGCAGTAATGCATATGCATATGTAAAGTATGAACGTCATCATCATGCATTGCAATCCTTGCATTACTTATAAACATTGATTAATCCCAGAAAGACATATTTTACATATTTCATTCAGTGAGGAAATCATTTAAGATTTTTCATTGTGCATTGGACTTTCCAACGGATATTTATTTGTATGTCTAGATACGCAAAAACGTTGAACCCTTATTAAACACAAGATACCACCCATCACGACCAAGAGAGAAGAAAGTTTTCCCTTAGGGTGGTTAATGAACGCAAAGTAATAAGACAGAAAGAGAAGACATGGAGAAACGAAAGATTCGATTCGGAGAAGTAAAAATAAATAAGAACATGAGAACACTGGAGTCTGGAGCATATCCACATCGCATCGCTATTTCCGATGAAGGCACCAAACTCCATCGGGTTTCCAATTTGGTAGGTCGGCTTAAAGCTTTCACTTTTCTTCATCTCTCAAACTCAAACCCCGTGTCCTGTTCGGGTGGGTGTATGTATATTAACCAAACCAAACTAAAAAGAAGACAATTTCTAAGGAGAGGACGCTCTCGCCCTTGCTGCTCTCTCCTAGCTCTTTCTCCGTGTCCGTGTGTGTGCAATGAGTGTCATTAGTTTTGGGGACTGACTATTGCATTGCTCAACCAACAAATCCACTTTCCCTCTGTCTGTCCCATCATTTGCGGCATAGCTTTCTCTTACCAGAATAGAAATCGATATGCTTGATGCCTCTAAATCTCGACGATCACAAAATACTTCCGTCTGGGATACCACTGATGAGCTCACCGGTATGCTTAGTCTTCTATTTTAGCTTTGCACAAAGAATTACTATTATACATGTGACAACTTAAGATAAGAAAAAGTTTGCAACGACTTGTTATTAGTATCATTATCCGTTATAAGAATTCAATGTTATGTTCAAACGAGACTCCTATTCTATTCAATTTGTATATTAATAATTTGCAAGTACATAACTCTATGGGCACATGCCCAAAAGAGTCGGAATAAAACCAAATACATACGCTGATGAGCTCACGTAATGCCTGATACTCATCAACAGAATTGAGTATCTTGTAACTTCACCTATCTTTTAACAGCAATTACTCTCAAATGACATTAGAAATATGAAAAAAGTTTGTTTGGTTAATTTAGTGACGGTCTACTGTTCGATTATCCAATCCATCTTGTCCACTACTCCACAATGACTAATAGAGTACAACTAATAAATTGAATTACCTTATTAAGCTCTTCTATTCTCCGGATTTGATATGGTAGAGTGGTAGCGGCCTCGAAGAATACGTAATCTAGAAAAAATTAACCAAACATGTCCAGTAATTCAACAGTATTTACTTGCAGTGGTTCCATTCAATAATGCTTCGGGACATTACATTACCTCCGATTCTATACATGTTGTTACTGTTCATCACGGACTGTGGAGATTCCTCTTCTCCAACAGTCCGGAATTCCTTTTTGAAACTGTTATGGACCTTCTTAAAATCCATTGTCCCAGCCGTGGGCAGGATAATGGTGTCTAAATTAAACCGATCCAGCTTGAAGCAGTTTAATAACTTTCTTTCGATTACACTTTATACTCCCACTCCCACTCTCACGATATACTACACCACAACACACTTCAGTTTGACCCCCCAATGAGCTAAACTGATGAGTCAATAACACATCACCAACCACATAACTTTGCACAATAACGATCAATTAAAGATTCCAGAGGTAGTAACAACAAATCAAGATAAGATCCCGCTTCAACTGTCAGGGGACTGCATTCATCTTCAGGATATGTCCGGTGAATATATTGACAAATATTGATGAATTCTTCGCCGATTCGCCAGTCAGTGATAGATAACTGAATGAACTGAGAAGATAATCAGCCAATCTCTTCACCTACATCATAAGTCCATGGATGATCAGATCAAGAGCTGTACAACCAGTCAACCAAGTAAAAATTAATATGGTTAAGAAAATAATGACATTATAATAAATGCGGACAAGTAAACAAACAGAAAATTGAAACTCTAATATAATATATTGGAGTTTCAAGTTTAACCTTCATGTTTAAGTAAATGGTATAAAGACATAAAAAAATTCATTGTACACCCACATTTCCACAACACAACCAACATCCAACTGGTTAATTTTTCAAAATTTGACATTTGTACGAATTACTAATTTCACTTTAATAACAAATATTAATAACCGCTAAATAACTCGTTGATAAACCCAACTTGAAATTATAAGCATAATTTTTGTACGTTACATTAAAAAAAAACTTCCGTCCAAGTCGCGATTCGCCGGCTTGTAAACCCCTGATCCAAATTCCACAGGAATTGGAAAATTTGAATCCCTCATTCATTTGCACAAAAAATTCCTCAAGTTTTGATAGTATTACAATAACACACACTACTGTATTAAAATTTGACATTGTCCCAAACCCAAATTCTCCGTAGTGAGTGAATGTCGTAAAACAATAACATGAACCAAATACGAAAATAAATAAACAAATAACACTAATTAATTAACGTTAAACTATACTAACCTGTCAAGTTGTAATCTAATCACTCACCAACTAACTACCAAACCAACTACCTAGAGAAATACTCCTTTCATCTAATTAAGACTATTATACTATTAATAAGAAGAATGTTTTAATATTACCTGAGGTGAGGGATGGGTGAGTAGTTGTTGTTGATGAGAGTTGTATTAAGATGTTGATGAATAATTGTTGACTAAGTAATTAAATATATTATTTGGTATTTCTAATAAGTATTAGTAGTATTTGGTGACAAGCGAGTAGCAGCGGAGAGGAGTGAAGTGAGCTTATAGTAGCTGCTTTAGCTGGAGTAATAAAGTAAAGTCAAGTCGCTCGCTTATTGTAGAGCAAAAAATTCAAGAGTTGCCAACAAAGCTGGGAAAGAGCTTTGTGCCCTCTTTGGTGCTACAAACGGAACTTCCCTTTCCTTTAGCATTAGCTTAGTAGGTAGGTAGGGGATGAGACTTTTTTACAAACACCATCAGCACAACCAAACTCACATCAAATAATAACCAAAAGCTTTTGTTTACGGAAAGCGCCCAGCCCATCTTCATTAAAAGGCCGTAGCACACGGTTAACATCAGCAATCACCTACCTCACTCACATGCATCCCTTGGATGGGGGTGCATCAGTTAGTTTTCAAGAAAACTGGGCTGTTTGGTGGACATACATGTAACCGAAAGTTTGGGTCTCAAACTCAATTCCACGTTGTATTGCCTTTTATTAGAGCTGCGAGACAGTCCTATTATTTTCAGATTAGTTATTTCGAGACGAGCTAAAAAGTGAGTTAGCATTACAGATTGTCATTTTATTGCACTCTCGCAAAGACTGCGATCAATGCAACACATGCAAACGCATAAAGATTTCGGTAAAAATTGCATGGATCAGCTTTGTGCATGCAAGTTACATGCTAGTATGCTAGCTATACATTCAAGTAGGTAAATTAAAGGACATGAAGGAGATATGGGGGACAAAACTACGAATTCCACATTTTCCGGTAATGCATATCATTGGCATTGCATGTGGACAAGAAGTTACCTTGCATAAAAGAATGCATACAACCAACTGACCCAACCGAGGGGAATTTACACCTTGTTACGGCCCAAGAGAGAGAGGACTAATTAGTGTTCCTTATTAATGCGTGTTATACAATCTCCTCGTCTGAAGAGAAGTTCTCACCATCAACGATAGATTTGGCTTCTTTTCTTTCCGTCCCCTCATCCACAATACTCCAGTCCAGGCTACTAAATACCATCAATGCCTTGTATTATGGTTACCATACTATGCTAGTAGAATTCGTATCGCTTTGTGGCATGCATGGCAATCGCATTCACAAATCTCATTCGATTGTTATTGCGTTTCAAACACATGCATGCAAGAAAAAAAGACGTTTCAAAATTATTTTACAACCGATTTAAAGAATTTCTGGAACTTGTAAAATAATACAAGTATGGAAAATGATGCTGAATTATGTACTTGATTAATTTAATTATATAATAATAATCTGTTTTATTTTGCATTGATTGCGTTTTGATAAAATACTTCATGAATGAATAACAAAATTGCAGTTACTTTAAAATATGAGATAGTACATAAATCTATTCACACGGATAGTTTTCGGCAAACACATGTTACATTTTCAGTCACTTCATAAGTGATTATATAACAGTCAATTGGTTGGTTTAATGTCAGGTCTTGTTAAAATTCATATAACCAACTCTTAAAGCTAAATGTTTATCAACTATTTACGAGTAAGTGAAATTAGATTTCGAGGTGTTTTTACCTAGAATATGTAGGAAATATTAGTATTAGTAAAGGGTCTGATTTAAGATATATAGCAAGATTAGCATTATGGACCGGCAATTAGAGTGGATTTCACTTACAAAGGCAGTTGAATTAATACGTAGTACATTTTAGTAAAAGCTAGTACGAAATTCAACCCGATAGAGATTTTCACTAAAAATGAATCAGCATCAGAAATATTCAGAAATACGAGATTTTTGAGGCTTTGAAAGTTTTATGAAGGCAAATTCATTGTAAATAGCACAGTTGCAGTCCATTGTTTGTCAAGATTTAAGACAGTTTGATAGATCTAGCTTATCTTATATTTAGTATTATTATCATTAATAAATCTTATTTTGCAGTACCAAAGAATTCAGAGTGAGATAACATTGCACTTATGATGACTTTTTCAAACCAACTTTTACCAAAAATAATTTGCAAACTTGTAGAAAAAAGTTGGGTTTGTAACGTTGATAGCATTATGTGGAACTAAAATTGCATTGGTTGTTCCCATTCAAATTACTTGGCACACGTTAGACTTTTTACACATTAGTTGTTGAAATGACTAAAGAGTAACAAAAATTAGAAATCCGTTATATCGCTATCAATATTCAATATTTGCATAAGAAAAGAACACAGGAAAACAAATCATTAATGACAATTGGATGTCAACATTAATAATTATTCATATACCTGATGTGCCTAAACCGTCTCATATGTTAAACTCCACTGTCCCATTTGGGGAAGCGCACAAAGTCTTAAAGTACAATATCGTAAAATTAAGTATAATAATTAAAGCTCACAATCAGTTCACAAATCTAGTACGTTGTATGTAATTGTATAAGTTACTTGAAAACCAACAAGCATAAATTAGTATCGGTTTTTCGTAAATTGCATTCTAAGCTTCATTTTTATACAATGTATGTATGTGGCACGCATCTTGGAGATCTTCTGGTGTTTTTGACACACCAGAATAAATTGTCTGGTTCAGGTTTTCTTGCTCAAATTGAGGGGTAGGTCTACAAATAAATAATTTAGATTAGGATTAGCCTAAGCCTCTTTATAATAATAAATTAAATCCAAAGTTATTTTTGTTTGCTTACCATCATCTACAATATCATGGGCCTTAACCAGTCTTCCTCTTGAGGAGGCAGTTCGTGAGGCAGATCCAGAATGTGGAGAATTATCACTGTTTGGAGCATGGAATGGAACCGGAATTGAAGTCCTGCCTGGGATAACTCCATTAGACCCCGATGGTAGTTCCCGTTGGCTCAAGTTTATAGGCATACTTTTACTAGCGTTACGATTACTTGGATAATTATCGGAACGTCGAGAAGTGGGAGGAGATCGAGATGACGTCATCGAGTTTGATGACGGCGATATTGGAGGTAAGCCGCACGACATGGGAGATGCACCAAGGTAAGTCGCAGCCATCGCAGCAGCCATTGATGGATTCATATTCATAGGGAGAAAGTTTGGAGGGAGGAGTGATTGGTACTGCAATTCTGCAGCGGCTACTGCGAGGGCACCAACAGACGCATTTTGTCCTCCAAATAGTGACTCGTACCCCTGCATATGCATAGGAAATCCACCCCCAAATAATGATGGCTGAAGAAAGGCAGCAGGAGGAAAAAATCCGATTTGTTGATGCTGAAGCTGAGGTGGTTGTGTTATAACATTTCTTCCCCCAGAGACTGGTAATTTTTCTTTTGATTTACATGCATTCAGTTTTCTACTGCTGAACATATTATCCTTCTGAGTGGATTGATGAGAATGTGACTGGGGTTGGGATTCGGATCCCGACGCTGGTTGAGATTGTTTGATTTTGTTGTTAGAAAGAGATACTTCTGGTTTAGCAGCACCCACCGCAGTAGGATTTGGAATTGGATCAGAGGTATCTAAAAGATGTCGAAGAAATGAATTTTGATCATGCTCCCCTTTTATGCCAAAATAGTTTGACTGATGTACTGGAAGTATGTGGCTCCCTTCGTTTTTCAATTCCCGTTTTGCAATTTTTGTTTTGTCTTTTCCTTGAGGTTTTACAGATGAATTTCTTGGAGGTTCTTCAATATGGGGGCTCAACAAGGAGTTGATGGTATACGAGATTGCTTTAGACATAGTTTGCTGCTGAAAAATTTGTTGCTGCTCAGGAGGTAATGATGATAAGTACATTGCATTTTCCATTGGAAAGTTGTTACAGGTTGGAGATTGTTTCGGAGAACACGTGCTTCGTCGAGGTATTTTGACCGAGTTGTTAGAGTTAGAGGATGCATAATTTGTAGCCGATTCCAATTTTGGGGCTCGACAAGACTTCTTCTTTGTAGAAATATCATTTTTGATAGTTTTTCTATCATGGTTATTATTGACCAGAGGTCGGTCGCTGTCATTGGCATCAGAAGTGTTCGTGCGTTTTGGAGAAAACTCGTTGTTAAAACCCGGAATGTTTAAAATTGTTTTTACACTCTTGGACTTGGGAGAAAGTTTCGTAGGACAAGGACGGAAGGGAGGCAAGTCGTTCATTTCAGCCTCACGATAGGAACGCTTTTTTGGCAACGTAGGCTGATCAGTTCCAGATCCCTTTCTGTCATTGTAATCATGTATACGGTTATATAGTTTAGCGCTGGCTAGCTTGAGATGCTTTTCGTTTTCAGAGTGAAGTTTTTGAACGAGCTCCAAAATTGATGATTTTGTCGGCTTCTTACTTTCGCCAGGCATGGTTTTCAGAAGGATTGAAGAGACTGGATCACCATTTCCGGCCTTCCCACAACTGCTGTAAGTGTCTTGAGCGGTCTCGCACTCATACTCCAGAGGAGGGGAAATATCACACGAGCATTTGAGACTGGGGATGTCTTGAAGGGAAATGGTAGTTTCATTTGATTTATAGCAAGACTTTCGATAGCGTTTTGATTGGTAAAACTTGGAATACTGCCGAAATTTTAAAATACATCGGCCTGGTTTCAAATAGAATTCAAGGCGTGAGGAAATTCCTTTGTTTCTGCAAGGCACCGGTTTTCTCCAACTACTTTCTCTGATTCGAGGTGATGATAACATAGACGATCCATCGTCTGACGCTGAAGTAAAAATGAATTCAATTTTGAGAATTGTTATACTATACTATAAATTAACATAATTTTCTTACTGCTATGTGATGCAGAACTTTCCAGCCTTTGCTGCAAGCTATTAGTCACAGATAAAGGACTGTGGAATGAAGGACTTGGTGACACATGTCGTGGAATGACAACTTCCTTTTTTGTATGAACCACTGTTGGAAAGACTGTTTTGGTTCGAATCTGTACCCATTTTCTTTTTTCACCTTCGTCATTATGAGAAAGCTCCAAACAAAGTACCCCATCTAAATCAAACGCCATGCAAATTACGCATTTCCAAACATGGTTTTAGTTCAAATAGTTTTTGAACAAACACACCAAGATCTTCGGTAATTGCTTACCTTTATAAAATTTGAGCCGACCAGAACCTTTATCTGATTTGACTGAATCATTACCAATATCTGCATCATTTGGAGGTGTCAATAGTCCATTTGAAGGTGGGGTAAAACTAAGGTTTGGAGTTATTGTAGGTGGAGATGAACTTCCACTACGGCAATCGTCATTCCCCAGTGGTGACGAGCAACAACTGCCCTCATGCGACTTGATCAATTCGTCATTCTTATCCAAGCAATCCAATTTACAAGTTCCTGCCGTTTCAATCCCAACACTGGAAGGACTTCCAGAGGAAACTGGAGTATCCGGTTGATGAACAAGGCCTGTTGACATTTTTAGTATCTTCCTCGTTCTTTTCTTCTATTGACAGCTTATTGAAGGAAGCGATCTTATCAAATTAAACTAAAACCACCACACTCAGAGTCACAGTAGTCACACAAGTAATTCGTGTCTTGCTTTTCTCATCAATCAATAGCGCAGTAAAACTCCACGTCTTCCTAGTCGTTTCTAATTCCAATAGCATCCTCGTGTAGATCAAATCAAATTGATTAGTAGTGGTACATCATCCTGCTTTGCATTGCTCAAAGATGCATCACATGTCCAAAGAAAGTTATCCTGAAATTAAGTTACATTGAAATAATTATAATTACCTTCATGAAAAATGAGAACTTTCCATTTTCAATTCTCATCCAGCACATACATCTCATCTCAAATATCCAATATTTCTTACATTACAATATAAGACCAATTTGTTCAATTTTACCTTTGTAAATTTTAACCCTTCTCATTATACTTCACTGATTAGCATTGCATTTCAACTTCAACATAGTGTAGAAAATAATTGGCTAGTATCATTTTGCATTTCAGCATTTCTTGGATTCGTTATCGATTAAATCTTAATTAGTCCATCCATCCACCAGAGAAACAATAACAAACAACCATCAAATCAACCATGCTCACATATTTGACTTATCATTTCACTCACATCCAGTAGATGAGATAAGTTTAACAACTTTTCCTCCACATTTATTTATAACGACCTCGTCCATGACAGTCTACTCAACTCATTTCTACTCTCTTTAACAAACACAAATTAACCGACCATTCCTTCATCCTCTAAAATAAATAAAATGACAGAACTGCTACTATTGCAAAATAATTGTGTCCCATCAACAAATCACTTCCACTTATATTAAAACACAACCTCCACACCTCGATTACTTTCTGTTTCCCTTAATTCAACCTCCTATGAACTGAACTGTACGCCATCCACTACTTTCACACAAAATTACAAAACAATGGCTACTTAAATATTAGTTTCCATATTGTAAAATTCTTGGCAGTGCAAAATACAATGGTAGTAGGTTGTTATAAGTTGTTTTTTAGTACGTTACTTACGGCTATAGCCCTACCTACTGCTTCTAAGAGTCCACAGAAGACTGTTTTAAACCAAACCAGTAGTGTGAGTGAGCACTGACTTTACTTTTGTGAGCAGAGCACCGTCAGTCAGTGTGCACCGCAAAACTCGGGAATGGGAAATGAATAAACAACTTTATAGCGAGTAAAACTACTTACTTAAAACGCTAATGTAAACCACGTATCCATCTATCTTCGATTCTTCAGTCAGTTTAGTTGTGTGTATGCAGATAGCAATGAAATCAAATCGCCATTCAATTGCATGAGCTGATGATTTTACTTTTCAGTGTAAATCAGTTTACTTGCTTCCATACACCTCTGCCCTGTCAATACATTACTTCACTATGGGGAAAAAGGCTAGGGCAGCAGCAGTGCAATGCAGGGCATAGGAGTGGGATTCCTTTTTTGTATCTTTCATTCTTCTTTAAGAAGCACCTAACTAAACTTCTTGCATGCAAGTAGTAGAAGTTGATCTCAAATCCTCCTCGAGCATTTTAGAATGAATAATGTGGTGTGGTTGTTGTTGTATAGCTGCTTAGTTAGTTAGGGGATGAACAAAACAGAGCAGCTGGGTAATATGTAATAGCTCTCCAATTCCTTACATATACATACAACACAACAGAAGCAGAAGCAGCAGGCCATCCATGGGCAGCAGTTAGGCACGATTCCTTCATTTCATGAGTTGAACAAGTCGAAGGTCTTTTTGTTTTAGGTTTACCATATTCTGATCTGAAATATAAGTAGAAGAAGAAGCATAAAAGTAGTTGCATGTATGGTTTCAGGACGTCCTTATATATGTAATATAAGCACTTCTCTTTTTTCATAATAAACGGAGATGCATTGAATTGCATGACATGGTGGAAGAAAAGTGAGCTTCGTTCTCTCCAATTGTTAAAGGTTTTGTTAAGAGAAGATTCCATCCATCCATATCTACACAGCAATGGCCTTTTCTTAAACAGGACAGGATGAACTCACTACGCCATACACCACACCGGCGTAAAATGCTATCAAAAGATAAAACATAAAGTGAGGTTGGCTCGTGATAAAAACATAATACGCATACATAAATAGCAGTAAGTAAAAGTTGACTCCTGTCGCACCCGTGCTGTGCAACAAACCAACGACACATGCATAATGAGTAACAACCGTGGAGTGAGCCACGCCACACGAACTACAACTACCGAGAGTGTGCCGTTGTATATTGTTGTATAGCAATATTATTAGTGGAAAAGCGGTGATAAAGAAAGAACAGCCACCACCACCGACATCATGTTCATCAGCGAACTTCATCTTCCTACAAAAAACATTCAGTGAATTATCCTCAACGCAGCTATAGTCGAGTGATTCGTCTCGTATTTAAGTTGATAACATAACCCTTTTAACAAAAACAAAACATCATCTAAAATCAGGACTCGGCAGTAATTGTATGCTAATTTCTTCTAAAGTTACACATCCAGTATCGACATTAACATTGATTTGACAAGATGAAATGAAAGCCTTATGTAATTAACGCAACCTACGGAATGTTCCAAACGGCTGCCTGAGTGATGTGATGGTTATTTCAATAGTTAGCATCGATCGAACGGCATCATATTTCTGATTGTGATTCTGATTTTCGTCTATAACAAATGAGAAATGATGAAGGGATGATTAGAGGCGATTCAAGTTCAAGCAAGCCAACGAACCTTTGCTTGCATACCATCCATCCCATCTTCCCATCCCCCTCATTCCTTTCGTTCATGTTATTCTGATAGAAGAGTTAGAATCAGATTCAGGTTTCTTTCATCCACAGGGACCAGCAACTTACCAACATTTTCGTTGAATGGAAAGGAAGACGACCCTTTCCACAAACGCATGCATGTAGTGGCTGACTGGCTGGCATGTGGGTTTAATTCATAAACGAGAATGTTTAGGGTCATTCCTGTTCCACATAGATAGAGCTTCCTTCTAGGCTTTAACTTGTACTTTTCCAGGTTTCGTTTCATAACACTCCACAGCTTCACTACTAACCAAACTAATCAGGGAGGAATATCAGTCATTTCATCTGGTGTCGTGAGTCGTGCCAAGCAGAATGACCAAGTTATGGGAATTTAACCCACGCTGCACCGGATTTCGGTGGGATTGGTTATCCAAAATCCAACCATCCATTTCATGAGGGCTCGTTCGCTGGCGTTTGTTTGGGTCGTGCCACGGACTGGCAGCAGCTGCGAAGACGATTTGCTTGACTTATCCCTTCGACAAAAACGAGCATCTGGATATTTCAACATACCATAACAAACGAGTACAACCAACTATTCAGCAGGGTTAAAGGTGTGTTTGGTTTTGCTTACTTACCGAATCGTACCTACTATATGACGGATGAAGAGCTTTTCATGAGTTTGATGGGGTCTTTCTTCTTTTTGTCTATTACGCCTGTAGGACAAGTTCAAGTATACAACAATTAAAAATAGTAGACACTAAATGCTCTGCTCCATTGAATATTAATTGATTAATAATTGTACCATACCTGCCATGCATTCTCCTCAATGCCCTTAACTCAAACAATTGAATGAGTAAGTTGTCCCCTGGGTTCTAAATCATAGCAATGACATAAACATCTGTCATCTTTCGGTATATTACAATTAAATGTACCACACATATTTTATGATTTACAAGTAGTAACAAACATTAAAACAAATTCACAATTTTTAAGCACGAATAAAAGGCAGCAGACTGACTGGACTGTAATAAATTGAACTGAAATGGGTTCAATTTCAATGCAGACAGAGTATGCAGTTCTAGAAACAAGTTATCCAGAATGTCGACAAATTGTGAATACAATCAAGCTTTTTTTGCATAAAAACTGTTTCAAATCCTCAAACCCACTCTGCAAAAACCACCCCCTCCCTCCACTCTGTGAATGAAGAAAACATTGAACATTTTGTTTGATAGTGTTTGACTGCCCCATTGACGGTTGACTGGTTGGTTGGTGGAGGTAGCTGCATCCTTACTCCTGGCGCACTCTCTCAATAATTCCCGACTGCGTTCCTATAAACCAAGAACACGTAATTTTTTAGTTTTTCCATAATTTTTTCAACAAAATTAAAAATCATCTCTTTTTAAACTTTGGGACCTTATACAAGGTAAAATATTTATGGTTTATTGTTGTTTACTGTTTCATGTGGAGCACATTCTGATCAAATTGCTCATACTTTTGTTTTGTAATCTCAAGTCTTTTGATTTTTTCCAGTGCTGGTGTACTGGTGTTGAATTTTGGTGAAAAATCATTTTTAAGTGAAATAAAATGGCAACTGCCTCCACATCAAAACGTCGCGTGTTGGACGAAGATGAGGATTTGGCTAATGTGGAATTCGAAACAAGTGACAATGTGGACGTCATTAAAACTTTTGATGCAATGGGACTTAAGGAGGACTTGCTCCGTGGGATTTTCGCATATGGTAAGTGATTCGAAGGAAATTAACAATGAGCCCAAAATTCCATACATGCACTTAAATTAAGGTGAATTGAATTGTTTTGTGAACAGGGTTTGATAAACCATCAGCAATACAGCAGAGGGCAATCAAGCCCATTATAAAAGGACGAGATGTTATCGCTCAAGCTCAATCTGGAACGGGAAAAACGGCTACTTTTTCCATTGGGATTTTGCAGTCTATTGATACTTCACAGAGGGAAACACAATGTTTGGTCTTGTCTCCGACTCGTGAATTGGCTGTTCAAATTCAAAAGGTTGGAGTAGTTTGATTATGATGTAACCGTTTTGGTTATGTTGAATTAAATGATTGTTTTTGCTTCAGGTTATTCTTGCGTTGGGTGATTATATGAATATTCAATGCCATGCTTGCATTGGTGGCACAAATCTTGGAGAAGACATTCGTAAATTGGATTATGGTCAGCATACTGTTTCTGGAACTCCTGGAAGAGTTTTCGGTGAGAGATGCAGAAATATACTATTATGTTTTCTGAGCTTACGTTTCCATTTCTTCAAATCCAAATATGAAACTAACCAAATTTTCATTTTCCAATAGATATGATTCGACGGAAATGCTTGAGAACTAGAGCTATTAAGATGCTCGTGTTGGATGAGGCTGATGAGATGTTGAACAAGGGATTTAAGGAACAAATTTATGATGTTTACCGGTACCTACCACCTTCAACTCAGGTAAAAAATCTCGCAAAGACAGATCACAGCATTCATTTCATGAAATTTTACTACTAGATTCTTGAATGTGTGTTTAGGTTGTACTCGTCTCTGCCACTTTACCGCACGAAATTTTAGAAATGACGAGCAAATTCATGTCTGATCCCATCCGGATTCTTGTGAAACGTGACGAGTTGACTTTGGAAGGAATTAAGCAGTTCTTCGTGGCAGTGGAACGTGAAGAATGGAAGTTCGACACATTGTGCGATTTGTATGATACTCTCACAATTACACAAGCAGTTATCTTCTGTAACACCAAACGAAAGGTAATTTGTTTATCTTGTTCTTCCAAGTTCCAAATTCCAAAGCAAAAAATATACCTATGGTTTGTCTTGCAGGTGGATTGGTTGGCTGAGAAAATGCGTGAAAGCAATTTTACTGTGTCGTCTATGCACGGTGAAATGCCGCAAAAAGAGCGTGATGCTATTATGAAAGAATTCAGAAATCAAGCAACGTAAGCCAAATCCATTCATTACATTCATTAACTATCAATAATATTAGCATTTGATTTGTTAAAATGTTCTATCATACAGCCGAGTCTTGATTACCACCGATGTCTGGGCAAGAGGAATAGATGTGCAACAAGTGTCACTGGTTATTAATTACGATCTCCCCAACAATCGAGAATTGTATATTCACAGGTAATTCTTAAATATTTCATCATCGGGTTTATTCTTAAAGATATGGGTTTGACGTTGACCGTGTGATGATTTTTAGAATCGGTCGATCTGGTCGTTTTGGTCGTAAGGGTGTTGCAATCAACTTTGTGAAAGAGGACGACATTCGTATTCTTCGAGATATTGAACAATACTATTCTACCCAGATTGATGAAATGCCCATGAACGGTATGTATCCATTTTTAGTGTCTCTATTTAAATTTGTGTAGGTATATTAATTGAATGTCCTAATTATTTCAGTGGCCGATTTGATCTAAATTCATCTAGAATTTATGCAAAGATAACTACTTTTTAATTGGCTATATTATCTATTTCATTTTTTGTTACTTTATAAAGCAGACGGTATGTATTGTTTCTTGTTATCTAAAAAAATAGATTCCTGATTGTTTGTGTATATTGTGTCAAACACTGATCTGTTTCTTGTATGATCTATGAATAATAAAGGCTAAATGTTTCAGTGTGAACTGTAAAAAACACAAGACGTATTTCTGGCGATCGATATTTATTTAAATTCCATAATTCATTTGTTTAATTCAATTCCGGAATAGAATAAGTGTTGTTAAATGTTGTCATTGTCCACGCAATCAGTCTCACTATACTCACATTGTTATCAGTAAAATGCCTTCTCAGCCTCAAGCAGAAGTTCCTCAACGTGACTTATCGTCCATGCCTTATGCATATATATCATGCCTTCGTACACAATACAATAATGCAGTGTTATTTATGCTAACAAGATATATTGAATACTAGTCATGATCACAGAGTTGTAGATGGACAAGACACGACGCCTGACCTTAAAATCCAAGCTTTGTGGTCCTATCCTGCAATCCAACTAATTATTCCTGGAATTTAGTTTATTTGCATGACCCATCACAAACAAAGAAAACTGACCATGCAAACAAATATAAAAAGGTTCTCCTGCCTGCCTACATTCCTCATAATAATGCTTTAGTTTGATCTAATTTTAGAGAAATGCCAGGCAACGCTCAACTTTCGTCTGTACTAACAAAGGAGACCATTTACATCCAGTAGTCCCAGTCGCATCCATCTTTCGTCCTGTCCTATATATTGGATATTCAAATAAATTATATTCAAATCATATTTCTGCAATAAAATGGACAAAACCCAAAATGAAATTTGCACTCTTGACCAGGACACCGGCCTTCGTTGTTACTTGGTGCAATTGTTTAGACAAGCAAAACAGAAAATGGCTGAAGTTTTGGATTTGAGGGTGGCTCCTAATATTAGGTAAGACCTTTAATAATTTTCTTTGAACTTCAAATTTTGAAGGGTGCAGATTTTTCTTAACAACCTGAATTAATTTATGTTACAGAGGTGAAGCTGAAGAAGCACCCCCAGATCCGGTTCAGGTGCCGAATGTCATGCAGGCGGAGGTTCCAGTGCCAAATTTCAAGGATGCGGAGATTCAAGCTGCCTTCGAGCAGCTTCGAACTTACTGCATGGAGCTTCGAACTCAGCTTTGTGAACAACAAATGGAAACTCAGCTTCGTGAGCAACGAATGGAAACTCAGCTTCGTGAGCTGAGAACTCAGCTTTGTGAGCAGAGAAGAACTAAACGGAGGTACTTCGTTGCGGCCGGAATCTCTGTGGTTGTGGCATTAGTAAGAAATAAGACGCACATTTTCATTACATAAAATTCATAACTAAAGGAGTAATTTATTATGATTATGATAGATTGAGTTTATGGTGATAGTGGGGTGGATCATCATTTCATTATCATCATCATGAAGGAAGAAATAAGGATCAGCCGAAACAGGGATGAAGACTATGGTGAATGAACAATTTGGGTAAAGTATTTTTATCTGCATGAAACTTGCATGAAATTGAAATGAAAGTTGATTCAAAAGTCAATCTGCCCCTTTATGCATCATATTTGAGTAAAACCAGAAGAAAATCATGGATTGGTTATTTTTTGACATTTAACTTTCGTATGAAATTAAATGTTTTAGTCTATTTTGAAAATGTCTACAAGCCCCTCAGGCTGGTTCTTGGTTTTCTCTCTATATTATTCATTGTAGTTGTAATTAAATTGTTTTATTTGATGGGTTTTTACAGGCGGAACTTGTGGATGTGGACTGGACATGAAACAGACTGAAAAGGGATCGACCTCTTTTAACGTATGAATATTTTTGTAATACGAGAATTTCTAAATTTGCTGGCTAGTTTCGAAAAAAGTTGTCGCAGCTTCAAGGGTTCATTTTATTAGAGTCCTACTTCTTGCGATGCGCAAGTTATCTTTTTACTCTTCGTTGCAGTCGTACAAATCAGACTTTTGGTTTCTTTTTAATTCTAACCCGTATAATTAATCATGTGTCGATTTTCTGTCGTGTCCCTCTGAACAAAATCGAATTAGTTGTTAGTTTGGAATCATTATGGGCACTCTATCTAATCGTCTACATGTCAATGTTCGAAACACTCGGCCATAAATTCATAAATTATATCTTTCCTATTCATATTGCACTCACTCATTCATTATGAAAGCCGAAGCATTACCTTTTGTTTGTCGACTGCGTTCGAGTATCTTTGTTTCTTGTAATTAATTTGTGTGCCCTTTCGCTGGGCCGA
>JAQIWQ010000099.1:0-26497 GCA_034695825.1 Folsomia inoculata | reverse complement strand
TATGAACCAGATCCAGTCATAAAATTTCTATTTATAACCATTTTCTGATTTTCGTTTAATATCATCACAATGCTGCATTTTTCTAAAGGAATCAGAATAATAATTTCAGGAACAATGCGGTTGAGTAGGTATTGCAAGTGAATCATTCATTGTGAATGACACATTAAAATTGGCTTTCTTATTCAGGAAATCAACCTCCAAACCCATAAATAAGCAATAATAACGCCATTAATACAGAACCAAAGCTTTTGCTATACTTACTTAATACAACTTTCCTGATCAAAAATTGCAACGCATAATCGAATAATATACGGCATTATTTGCACATTTTTCCTCATCGATGCTAAATCACAGTAAAAACCTGCACTATATCAAGTTAAGTCGTAAGAAACAACCAACTCACCATATATAAAACCACCCTACCATAACATTAATAGCAAGTGCATTTATGTAGCTATTCTTGTATCTCGTTTTCATGTTTAAAACAGTCAAAGGAACTGCTAAATGAAGTCTAAACACTCACCGTTGGGATTTACCAATAATTCTTTCTTTCATGGTGGTTCAAGTGAGTGATTTATTCCTCAATGATATCATCATATCATATGGGTTCGATGGGCTAAACGGAATTCACACATGAGGATGAAGGGTATATATAATATCCATCACTATAAATACTTGTAGAGAAGATGCATTGTCATTTGTAACTATCTAAATGGGACAGACGCCATAAAAACGTGAGTGGTGGTGATGACATTGAATAAAAAAAAGTCCACGTGGGGTTTCCAGCCATTCAGTTACATGTATTAATTACGAAACAATATTAATTGCTACTGCCCTCATCTAATATTACCTTTGACCATACCATGCACGCACGCATATGAATCTTATGATGAGTGAGGTGGAAAATGCTCAACATTTATCTAACTTACATAATAGCTTTATCCAGTCAGTCCAGTATTCATATGCATGGAATTTGTTTTTCAATAAAATTCATCCAGTTGACATTGGCAGAAAGGCGGAATAATTGGTTTTTGTTGACCAGAATTCTAGTCCAGAAGACCAAGTTTGCCTTCACCAAGTGCACGAGATGAGGATGAAAGATTATTAATCCTCGTGTAGCGTTTGTTACAATAATAATTGCATACGTAGTTAAAAGAGGATTTGATTTAAATATTGTTGGCGTTTAAATATATGTATATAAGCAATGTTCTGATTGAATACTATACATGCATAAAAGTGTGAAGCAAAAAATCTGGCCAATAGTCCAACTCTCTTACCCAAGCCAAGTCCAAATACTGCGGGTATCATCATACGTATCTGCATTTCGCTCATTTCATTACCTTATGCATGTAGCATAATGTTTTAATAGAAGCATGAATTTCCAGTCCATCCGTAGTCCGTCCGTCCATAGCATGAGTCCATTTCAAGTACCAGTTTCGTCATACCATGCATATTTTCCAACACGTACGTAGTTTAGTTAAAAGTTGGACGTTTGGCCGTGGCAGACCAACAAACAACTTTAGTAGTTATTAAGTCCATCTCCAACAACCATTCTTCTTCTTCTCTCCAACACGAACCTGACGAACCCATCAAATAGTAACCACCTATTATATAACTATTAACCAAGGTTGAATCCTATAATCCAAAAGCACAACCATTCTGGTTCTACTACCATTATCATCAGAGAGAATTCCTATAATAATCCATTCAAACGCAGTGTCCAAAGCTATCCTGCACCAGGAAATAATAGCTTTTATTTCATCAAATGGTAGTGGTTGGTTTGGTGGTTTTCCATAAGTTTTAAAAAAGGTGAGACGGAAGGAAACAATATTCGGTGGCTGCTCTTTTGGTGTGGTTCATTGGAGGAAACCCAGAAACCCAAATTACAAGAAATTTAATACTGCTGCTTGTGGGTGATGGTTTGGTTGTGATTCTTAACTTTTAAAATCTCCATATTTATCTATTCTAGAAGAAAAAGCCACATAGAACATTCAGTGACTATCATCATTATCATTAATATAGAGATATTGATATTGAACCCATGCCAGGCAAGAACATTTAAATCCCATAATTTCGAAAGAATAGCTCATGTATTTTTCATAGCCCTTCTGCCTAAATAAAAATCTAACTTCCTATATTGTGCTCCTATTGATTGTGAGTAATAAATCACATGCAATTTGGTGGGTTGTGGTTCTTGTACTAAAAAATACTATAAAATTGTTTTGTGAGAGAGGAGGAAATGGACAGAATTATTTAAACAATTTGTCTTGATGATATTCTAATGGAATTGACTTTTAATATTTGAAAAAGTGCTCAAAACAACTTTTAATTCCTTTGTGACGTAGTGAAAAGATCTTTTCGCTTAATAAGAAGAAGCCTTCTTGACCTTTTAATCATTGACAAACAAGACAATTAATGTGTGCTTTTTATAATACTGTGATGTGATCAAGTGAGATTGATTGAAGAGAACTCTATATATTTTATTAACAATTTACTAAATTTTAACTTTGAGATATTAATTAAAAGAAGATGAGTGATCCGGCAGAACAAGTAATAGGGACAGAGGCGGAGGCATTTTTTGTCTTTCTTGGAATCTCTTTTGGACCAGTTGACGTAGCAATTTTGACAATCCTTGTCATTGGAGGGCTTTACTATCTCTTCTTTTGGAATAAATCAAGCAGTACTGATGCTGCTGATAAATTTAAACAGTATTCCATCCAGTAAGTGAAACACTTTTTTTCTTATCATCATAGAACATCTATAGTCTAGTCTGAAGGGCTTATTTATTGGATACAATTTAGCATTCACAATGTATAGGATTATGCATTCAGTGTTTCATGGAATGGTCAATGTCAAGTGAAGTCAATGTTTTCAACTTGTTTGAAGTGTTGAGGGTAAAAGAATAAATTTGACTTGCAAGTGTAGTGGAATCAATTAAGTGGCATTGTGACATATTAGTCATTTATACTTTAAGACTGAGAAACCTTTATTTTTAAGGCGTTAAAGTAAATGTCATTATTTGGTTGGATTTTTTCAAAACTCGAATAAATGTTTACAGACCCACGACATTACAAACACGACCGGCAGACAATAGCTTCATTTCCAAGATGAAGGCCTCTGGAAGAAACATTGTTGTCTTTTACGGAAGTCAAACAGGAACTGGAGAAGAGTTTGCGGGTCGATTGGCAAAAGAGGCGCAGCGTTATGGGATGAAGGGGATGGTGGCTGACCCTGAGGAATGCTCCATGGAAGAACTTACGCAGTTGAAAGATATTGAAAACTCGATGGCTATTTTTTGTATGGCTACCTATGGAGAAGGTGACCCTACTGATAATGCTCAAGAATTCTATGAATGGCTTCAAGCCGGGGACTGTGACTTTGGTGGTCTTAGATTTGCTGTAAGTAAATTTCTATCTTTTGTGTCATTTCTTCACGGAAGTAGGGGACAAAGAACTTTTCATGTAATCAGTAGGGATGGCATAGGAGATTAACATTTTAAACCAAATCATGTGAGAGGTAATTATTCGTTGCATATTCAATATCTAATCTACTTTTCTGGTCCAGGAAGGACTCGTCTTGTGACATAGATAGGTAGATAATTCATTGCTTTACGGCCAATAGCCCTTGCAAAAATCTCGGCTTGTCTCGTGACATAGCGAATATAAACGCTTTCATTCAGGATGTTTAATTTTTGTTAGGATAAGTTGTCTCGTGACTTACCTGTGTGGCTGTTAATACTACATCCTAATCTAGAATTGACTCACTTGGCTAATAATTAAGCTCAGAGACTCGGATCAAATTTAATGATACTATATATTGATATAAATGATGAAAAGACATATGTAATTACTTACATAACATTGGAAAACCGTTATTTTTTATAGATAAAGCGTTAGTATTCATTTGGCGCAGATTTTTTAACTTGAGCAATGTTCCTTGAGAAGGGCAGAATTTGATAATAAATGTTCAAACATAAATTAAAACAGTAGTAAACTAAATCATGTTATGTTAATTTCAAGTGCATAATTTAACGTGCCATTTTTATGATTGAAATGTTAATTCAAAAGCTATGTATATTCATAACACTACATACATCATTGTATATCCGAAACCAATTATCCGTTATTTTATGGAATTATTATAAACGTTTTAGAATTTTGTAGATTGTCTTGAAACTGACATAATGAAGTCGGCAACAAAAATTTTGTTTTTAATTTGCCATTTCTTTAAAGGTTTTTTCACTCGGGAACAAGACTTATGAACATTTCAATGCTATGGGTAAATATGTGGATAAGCGTTTGGAAGAGTTGGGTGGAGAACGTGTGTTTGAGTGCGGAATGGGGGATGACGATGCCAACATTGAAGAAGACTTTATCACGTGGAAGGACCGTTTCTGGCCAACAGTGTGTGAAAAATTTGGCGTAGTAGCTTCCGGGGAAGACGTATCACTTCGCCAATACCGACTTGTAACACATGACGAAACTTTGGCACCTGAGAAGGTGTACACCGGAGAATTTGCTCGACTTAACTCTTATAAGAATCAGCGACCTCCATTCGATGCGAAAAACCCGTTTATGAGCAAGATGACGGTATACAAGGAGCTACACAACGGGGGAGACCGTTCTTGCATGCACGTTGAACTTGACATCACCAATTCTAAAATGAGATATGACGGTAAGTATCAATTCAATCTTAAATGTATTTACAACAAAACACCATCCAGCTTCATAGTATGACAAGGGTCAACATTGATAATGATTGTTCGGCTTGTGATATGCTGAACACATTCTGAATATATAAATAATCCCCAGCTTGAGTAGCATTAATATGCTGAAAAATTCTGTTGTGTCCAACAATCAGATACCATACTTATCCAGGTTACATTTTTAATTTATTTCAGCTGGAGATCACGTGGCAGTTTACCCTGTCAATGACCCTGCACTGGTCAACCGGATCGGAGAGCTTGTTGGAGTGGACCTCGACTCGGTGTTCTCCTTGGTCAATATGGATGGTAGCCATTATTAATTGCATTACATTGAGATATATTTTATGGACGATACTTCAGAAATTAATTGATTCGTTTTAATTCCAGAGGACTCTAGCAAGAAACATCCATTCCCATGTCCTTGTTCGTACAGAACTGCTCTGTCCTATTACATTGACATAACGTCCAATCCTAGGACGCACATATTCAAAGAACTGGCAGAGTATGCGACAGGAGACGCAGATAAAGAGCTTTTGAAATTGATTGGTGGAAGCACTCCAGAAGGAAAAGAGAAATACAACTCTTGGGTTGTGCACGACAATCGAAATATTGTCCATATCCTGGACGACTTGCCGACGTGTAAGCCAAATCTGGACCATCTTTGTGAATTATTGCCTCGGCTTCAAGCGCGATACTATTCCATTTCATCCTCCCCAAAGGTAGACTGGTTTTTCATGTCATGAATAACATAAATTTGTGCGGTGTTAACTAATATACCCGATTTTTGATTGAAGGTTCATCCCACTAGTATTCACGTGACTGCTGCCTTAGTTAAATACAACACCCCCACTGGTAGGTTTGGTTCAAGTAGTGAATTTTATCCAACAGTATATAAACATTTCAAAAATGAGTATTCAACCTTAATTTGATTTGGGTTATGAAAATTTTAAATGTTTGCATTACAGGTAGAGTTAACAAAGGCGTTGCTACAAACTGGCTGACTGAGCTTGCTTGCAAAATTGTCAACGGTGAAACACCCCAATATCCAATGATACCCATCTTCGTACGAAAGTCACAGTTTAGGTAAGCTGTCACCTGAAAATAAATATCCAAAGAAATTCAACCTGATGTATTAATCTTGTCAATCCAAGGTTGCCAACTAGACCTCAAACTCCAATCCTTATGATTGGTCCTGGTACTGGTCTTGCCCCTTTCCGTGGATTCATTCAAGAAAGAAAATATTTAAAAAATGAGGGGAAACCTGTGGGTGAAACCATTTTGTATTTCGGTTGTCGTAAGAAAGCCGAGGATTTTATTTACGAAAACGAGCTATCCGAGTACGTACAACAGGATGTTCTTAAGGTATTTATACAAACTCCTTAATCCAAAATCCTATAGTGAAGTTATAATAATATCATACTCGACGTTCTTTTTACTTTAAGATTCATGTGGCTTACTCCCGTGACACTGACAAGAAAGTCTATGTGCAACACTTGCTGCTTCAAAATGCAAAAGACGTCTGGAGGCTCATTGGACCAGAAAATGCTCACCTTTACGTGTGTGGGTAAGCTGATGTCAATTGTAATACATTGCATCGGAGATTATAATAGAGAATTTAATTATTGTTAATTTTTCAGTGACGCTAAAGCTATGGCTCGTGATGTTCACGATGCAATTGAAAAAATAGTTCGAGAGGAGGGGACGTTGCCAGAATCAGAAGCATCGGCGTATGTTAAGCGTATGGAAGCTCAAAAACGTTACTCTGCTGACGTTTGGAGCTAAAGATATTATTGTCTCTTACTCTCATCAGTCTGGTTTTTTGCCTTATAATGTTTTCTTACTTTGGTAATGATTTGGGAATTTGGGATGGTGTTTTAATTGGTAATTTTCCTGCATGCGTTGATTATTGAATTTTAATTTTTACTGGTGTGTACTGTGGATCATATTTAATATATTATGAACGAAAAAGTAGTGAAGTTTTTAAATATTTTTAGTTCGAATGAAAGCCTTTTTTGGTATTTTATCTATCCTACGCTTCGCAACCAATACAGAGTCATCCATACACTAACGTAGCATGTCTAAAAGATCGAGCCTTCCATTTTATCAAATTGTATCTGTAATGTGCTATCATATCAAGTAGCATATATTTACTCAAGTGTATTTTTCTGAAACGCCAATTATGGTCATAAAAATTTATACCGTGATGTGGAGGTTACTATAGGTTTATATATTAAGGGACATTCGACATTCCAATCACTTGTTATGTGCTACTTAAAACCCATGGACCAATAATAGCAGTGTGATTTTAAAGAGATCGACCAACTGATATAGACAATCATGTTAAGAAAATAATGTGCTGTTATAACTAAACTTTTTGAATTAAAACTACGATCATTTGCCATAAATGTTCCCAATCTGTGTAATTTTAGACAACTCAATAAAGCAAAGTCACAAATTGTAACCAACTGTTTCATGAAAATCATGTTTATTGTACCAATACTATCATGATATATGTAAGGACAATTATTGTATGCATACTACGGATAGATGGTTTCAATCTATAACTAAATAGTAAATGTAAATCACAAATATTCCAAAAATCCTCAGGACGGCTTCCTCTTCTCCCCACCCGGGGATATAAGTTACCATCAAGCGTTCATAAATACGTTCAGTTTTCATCTGCATTGCATGCATGAAATAACCTAAATACTATAATCACTAATTGATTGAAGCTGATCCCATATAGTAAAGGATAATCATAATATGTGAGAAATCTGACCAAGATGAAAAATTCTACCAGTACAATTAATAAACGACTATTAAACCCTTAAATATAACAATTTGATCTACATACTAATTCAACTAAACCATAAACAATTTTTTAGCTCACAAATAAAATGAAACGTATTTGGTTTTATATACTCCAATAGTAGATTTCAAAGTCTTGATGTACAAAATTTAGTTCAACATCGACGGTCTGTATTGTAATTTGCATAGATGTATACTTGACACAGTGTACGGAAGTTCATAATAATACGACATTCGTATGGCATTCATAACACAATTCTACATGATTCAAGAAGTATACGACAGAAAATTTACGTTACAATAAGAGTTTACACCAGCCACAGGCAAGTCAGCAGAGGCTACTCTACCTCAGTCTCTGTTCAATCTTACACGTGAGATATTAACCGAAGTTTCGCCATGATAGATTAATCTGTACTGTGATATCAAAATTAGATTTGCAAAATTGTAAAAATGAAGAATGGCATTCTTTTAAATTGCGAACGTGTGGATTCGTTTCCACATTGATTTTCATTGTTGACTGATTTTAGAATGTTGATTTGCGGATATAGTATAAATAAACAAATTCGTTCCATTTGTTGTAAATGGAAACTGTGTTTGATTTGATAAGATCATGCGAGTTAAAGTGGGGTTTGATTTGATTAGGGAACGTTAGTTGCAGTCACAGTCACATTCTCTACCTGAGTAGCTTCGCCCTGAAAAACGTCCTGGGTAGCTTCATAAGCTTCCAGCGCAGCTTCGTGGTAAGCTTCATTTGAAATTAATTCATCTGAACTTGAAATGTCTCCCCAGCTTGGATTGGATACACCCATTTCCATTTCATTAGGAGACGCAGCACTTGAAGACGCCGTTCCCAGCTCGGCAAAATTGTGGGACAATTGGTCAACCTCAGAAAGTCCATAGTATTCAGCTTCTTCGATCCAATTGGCATAACCGTGATTAACCATCTCTTGGTTAATGAATATGTGCGTCTAAAATTAGAAAGCAATTTTTGCACCACAACCTACAAATACATGAAATAATACCAGATTAAATAAACCTTACGTTACTTCCACACAATTTGTATAAATGAATCAATGTAATATTATCTCTGGCAGAATAGTCGATTACAGTTGCTTGCAAAACATGTCCTTGAGCTAGGATTTTGAAAAAGTTAACCGCTTCTTCTGACCAACCCTCTTCTTCTATTGGCGCAACGTTAGCGAGTCTGCATTCTGTTGCTTGAAATGGAATCGTGACAAAATCCACACGAATTTGTCTTAGTGAGTCAATTGACACTTGAACATATCCTCCAACATCAACGAGTCTTGCAGTAACTTGAGCTTTTTCTTCATCAATAGCAACAACTTCCGCTCGGAACCAGTCCTCTTTTAGCTGTGCAACGCATAGGACGCCAGCTAAAACAAAAAAAATAACGTCAACAAAATGAACATGCCAGATATTAAACCCAAATGTATCATAACTAGATTTTGAACAAATACAACTTATCACACCGAAATCTAGTCTGGCACAACTATGGTTAATGTAGGGCATTGCCTTCTGCTCTTTAGGCATGAAACCGGGTAAACCCCTAGGTTAGAACCCGGGAAATATATGCACGCGTGATCCAACCATGTGGAGTCGAGCCATGCAAGCACACAAACTAAACCCGTTGTACTGTACCGACTAGTCATTAGATGAATCAACCCGGAAATCAGAATTTAACATGAACACTAACCCAGCTATTAGCCTAAGATTGATACAACAATTGGCGAAATGATAAATTATATACAATAGGCGTTTTGAGAACCAACGTCGCATAATACTGAGAATTGACAATATTTGACTAACTCGATTGTACGTCATTAACATTTGACTGACTTACGATTGAATGGTCGTGACAATTTTGGAGCACCAACCGGTTGATCGTAAACAGATTTCAATGCCTGATGAAGTCTGGACAGAGCTGGATAAGTAGGATGTGTTGGCTGCTGTACGAAAATATGATCCAGAATTACAACGCAATTCACAGCTATGTCATTAATGACTCCTTCAATCAAATTCAACTACAAAAAGAAACAGGAAAACACAATTTAGTAAATCTTCATTTCCTACAACACAAAATACATTCAATTTTTCAATTCCAAAAATAACCTTGTTATTTGATGGCAGAAATGAAAGTGAAGCTGACAATGGCCCATCGAAGTTAACTTGCTGCAGAGTTATGGATGGAAATTGTTTAATTGGGAATCTTTTACGAATCATTCCAATGGCTTGATCAATTTCTGAGCATGATCCTACAAAAACAAACAAATATTTATTACATATAATTTCAGCTCCTCAACTATGCTCAGCCATTAATCTAATAATATCACAATCACCTTCAATAGCACAAATCTTAAGCGAATGAATACTATGATGCCGTTTAACAAGAATATTTGCCCCAGTTGTCTCTTTTATCTTGTTAACAAATGATCCAAATCGTCCAATTAGCCGTCCAACTACCGACTGAGGAATGTCGAATTCATAAATCATAGAAACATTTGGATAAATCTTTGCAATATCTAGAGAATACGCCGTATATGTGTTATATCCAGGACAAACTGCCCACGAAGGTCCAACCCCAACCATCATCCCCTCCTCTTCAACTTCAACTTCAGCATCATTCTCATTGACGACTGAATCTGGGGGTGTAAGTATAACAGACTCTGAAAACGGAAAAAACATGTAGAATAATTATTCCATCAGTTCCCCTATGCACATAATGGCAATTATCCTTACCACAACCAGACCCAGACCCCCCTTTCCCACTATCACTCGAGTACTCTTGTTCACTCAAAGTATCCGAGATGGTAGAAAGACCCCTGGTTCCACCTTCTCCATTTGTAGTAACAAAAGTATGATCTACCACAACTCCTTTAACCTCAACGTTGTCCCTACTGCTGTCTGAAGTCGAGGCCCCCACCACCATCTCTGGGTCACATGACCTAGTTTCTTTTTCCTCCATAACAACTTTTACTTTCTCCTCCGTCATCTTGACAGTCATCTTGTCCTCTGTAAGCAAATCAACTTTTCCTTCTCCTTCGCCCTCATCTAATGCCAAGATTGCCTTTTCTTTGGCCATACTGACTGACTGATATCTACTTGAAAAATGTCTTCTCCTTTGTCCTCTATACAACCTCTCCCTGCAATAATAATATGAATGCGAGTTAGTACACATAAGGCTACAATCTGGAGTCTATTTTCTCCCAAAAATACCCCTCAAATCCTCTCCATTTTCTTACCACAAGGTTGTAACCAAGTCCCAAATATGATTTCCAGATAATTATTTTGATTTGAATCGTATTTCCTGAGAAATTTAGTAAAATATGGTGAAAGTAAATGCCGACACGTGCTCTTATTCTGTCCTTCTGTTACTGTCTGTGCCTCTGCTGTGACTTTTCTGTCTCTTTTTTGCTACTGCCGCACGTATGCTGCAGGTCTGCTGTCTGAGCTATGTTGAAGTGCATCAGATACGACATATTATACAGGAGGGGGGACAAATAGAGAAACCGGCATGAGCTTAGTTTAGTTTAGTTGCTCTGCTGTGAGCCTCTCTCCTTCTGCGAATCGAATATTACGCAGCAGCATAAAGGACATTTGGATGTTATCTACCAAATTGTTCTAGCAACATTTTTGGATTTTATGGAATGCGTTGCCATTTTAAATGTGTGTGATGGAGGAATGTCGGAGGGGAAATATTTGGATGCCCCCTTCAATTGCAAAAACCCGTTTTGTGGATTGATCGGATCGTGTACGTAATAATAGGGGGCACAAAGAGGGACATCTGGTGTGGATGTCAGTGAGGTCATTCATAGCGTTGTTTCTGTTTCATCGTTTTTATCTCATGTCATGAATTCATTTATGCATGGTTAGTTAGTGAAAGGTAAAGTGAGAGCAACTTCCGGCGTATTTATTATTGCATTTTCTTGAAAGGTTGAAGGTCAAACTGCTGACTATAACGTGCACGATGCTCAGAACAGAGCAGAAGGAAAAACTAGTGGTGAAAATTTGACTAATTTGAGTACGGTAGTAGGATAACAATACTATTCAGAATTTATATCATTCTAATAGGCATGGTCTTGAATTGAATTTCATGGAGTGTTTAAATTGTCATATTTACTATGATTTGGAAAGTTTATGTAAAATTTACTGGAAACTGAATGTTGAATGCGCATTTAATGGTGTGTGTAGGAGAACCTTGCCATTGTATGACAAAAACCATTGTTTGCCAGTCGTTGGAGTCGTTGGAGTCGACCATGGTGGAAGATATTTTACAACGTAAATGGTTTCAAAATGATGCAGAACAATAAATGGTGGTAGTTTAGTTTAGTATCGTATAATTGTAACGACCTTGTAATACATTTTTATTAACAATAATCATTCCTGAGTTTTATATTCAAAGTTTTTTTAAACACTATATAAATTTTATATTGTCAGTCAGAATAACAAATAACATGTCAATTCAAATACACTACATACTGTGGGTGTAGTTTCATGTTAATGCATTGTTGAAATCAATAAATCATTCCTGAATGATAATCTGCACGATGAAAAAACACATTTGGGTTGATGGTTGACAATGTGGGTTCCAGTGTGGTGTATAAATTTCCATCTATTCAAAGTACATGAAAGGATTCATGTCAGATGTGACCTACATGTAGGGTATTTATGTAGTCATTTAAGTTATAAACCTCCAAATACTGCGGCTTTGCAACTTTTGTTGGATGGTTTAAAATGGAAAAATGAGGGCGAGTATCTTGAGAATTGGTCATCTTCTTCGTAGGACACATCTTTTCCCATTGCAGCAAGTTGGCGTCCCTAAATGTTGAAATAATGCATGAATCTAGTTTTACATTTTCAAGTTAAGGAGATACGTATCGTAGGTTGATTTAAATGTTTTGCTTGGTTTTTCAATTTTTGTATCTTCTCCGTCTTTAACTCTTGGGGAATGAAATTCCATGAATTTTGTTCCTGATTATATTCTTGAAAGATCCTGTATAAATATTTATTTTGAACTCTCCTGCGTTTACTGCGTTTGGGAATTGTGGTGTGACATTTCAGGATTTTTTAAAAGTTTTTGTCAAATTTTTAGAATGTTTTCAGTGGCTTGATAAATGGGGAGAATAAATTGTTGACTTTGTGATGTAGGCCTAAGATATTGGCAGATGGTTGAGACGGTGTCTCAAAATTGATATCTTTGAAATACCTTTGCAATTTTTTTAAGACTCGATTATTTGAAAACCCTCATCTGCAAGGTCTTTCGAGGGTTGGAATTTGTGCGATGAATTTTTGTTGGAATTTGTTGGAATCTGTTGGAATTTTAAGTCTTTACTCGGACTGAAGTATTTTTTTGGATTCTGTAAAGTATCAGTATCACCGTTTCTGAATGTTCATTCTTGGAAGAGAGTTAAACAGAAATAGCGAGCATAACATTGGATCAACCTTCGTGTTAGAAATTTTTACTTTACTTTGGGCATAAACATGATGAGGAAAGTAGTCAAACTTTGTGCAACCAATCCAAATGCGACGCATGCATCTTGTTCTCGTCCCTGTGTCCAAAGAAAAACTCTTAGAAACAATTTCAATGGATAATACGAGTCCTCGTATATTGCTTACTTCCAAAATCCATCCCGCAAGAATCCAGGAAATAGAAACAGGGATTGTAACAATAATTGACATGAGAATGTAGACTGATTCTCGGTAGTTGTCAACTATCCCTCGGAATGTGGCCTTTGCAGCCAGGAACGCCACCAGAAGGACAAGAAATGCTATGTACCACATTGAGCACAACAAGAGAGAGTAAGATGTTCCGCACTGCAAAAATACTGAGTCCTCCCGAATTGGTTCTGAATCCTGAACGAATGAACAAAACATTTAATATATAATTTAGATTTGATGAAATTTTTACAGTAAATGTTGTGTAGGTTAAATCACAGGAATGACAATCACCAACCTGGAATACTGGGGGAAATAACATGGTCCATTGAGTGTCCAATACAATTTGAACCAATACTGAAAAGAACAGCAGTGAACCTTGATACATAGTTGGGAGATAGACTCCAACATCCAGACACAAGAGGAACATGCACTTCACCATGAGTACGGAAAAGACCAAGCTGTAGGACAGCCCGATTCCAATTCGAAAGATGAAGCATATCATCTGAAATAAATTTAAACTTTATAAATATCCGACAATCCGAGGTACATGGGTCACAGGCCACAAGGTCATCAAGTCATTCAATGAATACTTTGACTAGACTAGATTTGTATTGTATTGTATATGACTTTTGGCCAGCCTTCATCGTCTTAATCAACATTCACTCAATATCTGTTTGTTGCATGACTAATTTCATAGTAATAACAATTTCATTTTTACCACTGTGACATAAAATTCATACCATTGAAGGGTATATAGCAAACAGTAGAGCCAATGTAGAGCATAGAAAAAGACCAAGCAGCAGCATCTGTCCAAGAAAAAGATGTCCCCTGGATTGCCCTTTCGTTCTACAGAGCACATAAATCTCAAAAAACATAATCAGCACGATGTTCAGAGATGCGAAAACAAAGAGGGGAATCGTCCAAATTTCCCGTTTAAGGAAGCCAGCTATCAACGTCTGTAAATCATTTTCTTCTGTAGACTTGCCATCTTCTTTTGACGACCAGATCTGATCGATCTGTGGTTTGTTATTCTTATTGCCTTCAATACCACTAGTGTTTCTCAAAGCAGATTGTGATAATCCACTTTCATTTTCATTGTCAAAGTCAGCAGATGTGTTAACTTCCGAAGAGCCAAACTGGTGGGATTCGTCATGGTTTTGCACAGAGCCTGACGAAAGATTCGACTCGGCTTCGGTCTGATTTTCAAGTGGAACGTCTGTATTCTCCAACGAGGATTTGATGGGAGATGCTTTTGCAAAAATGATTGCTGGTTTGGCACTATGACGCCTCGATTTTAGGCCGCTGACATCGACACCTGCTGTCACGATGGATTTCTCATTTTTAAGTGAGAGCACAGTCTTTCTTGGCGATAACTTCATGACCATTACACCATGATTATTTCTAACCACGCTCTCCTTAAGCAACAAGTTTTCGACATGGCTTGGTTTGTCAGATAGGACAATGCTGCTACTCATGCACATCACCACAAACACAATACTGCTTATCGATAGTGATTGTAGTTGCAACATTGGGATAAATTTGATCATTCTTTCCGTCATTGCTTTGATTCAGTATCACCGCTGCCTCTTTCACTTCATTTATCATCTAGCATTGAATTCCCTGGGTACCATTCAATGTCCAAGATGAATCTTGTGTAAAATTACCGCATGTTTGTGGTTTCAATTATCGCAGCACTGAAATTAAGTTACGCAACATGTTTCTTTCTTGAGTAGGTCATTACATATGTAAGAATGTCAACTATGATGTACACTTTCCAGTTCCTTGTCTGCCTGTGTTATCATTATGTAAAAAACCCCATGTCAAAGTTGAGGGTGATCATATTACAATAGCATGATGGTGTGCTATAACAATGTCAGCCCACTTAGAGTAAGAACACAATGACCAAGTGCATCCGTCTGTGGGTCTGCAAAGAACAAAAAACGCCAACTCAATTAGAAATACAAAGGAATTGTATTATTATTGTTATTGATTAGTTAAATGTAAATTATGATGCATAACAAAAAGACTGCTTAAAGGTTCTTTCCGTCATGTCACGGACTGATTGGTTAATTCAAGATTCGGTTTTCAACAATGGTAATAGTTTTCCACTTGTTAGTAGACGTACTATTTGTTAACTAGAACTTAATGGTAGTATTTCAAAGATTCGTCATAATGAAACGAGAAACTAATAAATTAATACATCCGGCTACATACATATGGCTTAAAGTATTTGAACTCGGTTTTTATACGGTTGGTGATTCCTCTTCTTTCTAAACTTATCTCATATACAAATAATTACACCATTGTTATCCCTTGCAAACCTCTACAAATGATTACATGATAAACTTTTGAACTACATATTCAAATTGCAAATCCTTGCATCTGAGTCAATAAGGGAACATTAGTTCAGCTATGCTATGCAATACTATTATCTCCAACAATGTACCAAATTAATTGCTTACTACGATATATTATTATACTTTGACTTCTTAATGCACATTGTCCATTTTGATGACAGTATGAATTTCAACAATAATTAGACCTTTTCATCTTTTTAAGCAAATACCAAGACATCACCCATTCTCATGTCAGTTCATGTGTCATGCGGAAGAAAACGCATCTGGCTACGAATATCTATCTCGTAACTGGCTCAAGTTGTACAGTTGGATAATCATTGATGGCATATGGTGGTTACTTGGTTATGTTGGCTTGGCCAAAGTCGTAAACACAACTTATCTAGTCTGTTAATAATTGGACCACGTAACAATTAAACCGCAATTGATTCTGCAAGCCGTTGCATGGTAGAGTTTTAAAACTGTGAACCTTGGTGTGTACTGCTGTGCAGAGAACTGTTCGTCACTTGACTTATTTTAGAGACAAAATGTTGTTCTCTAGAGCAGTATAATTTCTCCACTGAATGTATATTTTTGTGAAATTATGAACATTATTTTAAAAACAGATTTACATTTGACATTTCTACATTCAGCTAAATTATTACATACTTAAACGCTCTATGAATAGGTAATTCGCAGCCCAAGCAATACATTTAATCCTCCTAACCAGTTGCGACATACACTGACCAGCATGACCAAGTGTCAGAACTTCTGCCTGCCAATCACGAAAGAAATTTTCGGTAGCTTGCTCTATTCCTGTACTTTTGAAAAGAATTTAAGAATGTTCACAGAGAAATTCTCATAAATGTTTGCCTGGTTCACTTTCCAAAGGCCCCTGATTTTGATTGTTTCTTATTCGCCATTCTTCAGCAGTAAGTAATCAAATTGTTAAATAATTGACAGAAGTGAGAAATTTTGAGAAGTGAAAAAATGAATGTTAAAATGAAGTCTAAATGCAAATAATAGTCCTGACAGTGTGAAAGCCAGAGGTTTTGATAGTAAACCCACGCATAAGTTGTTGACAGTTTTGTCAAACGTTTTTGTTCAAGTAAAGGGAAAGTTTGCAAAATTAGATGGCATTAATCATGGCTGCCAAGTAAAATTACTCTAAATAACCGCTAACTTTTCCCTGTTTTTACATTAAAATATAATTGGAAAATTGGAATTAATATTACAATGAGTGGTCAAAGTGACTATCGTAACTCAAACCTCTTTCGAATCAACTATTATCTTTCATTCAACTTCAGTTCGCTAATGATGATATAATTAACTCGGCGTGATTAATTATTAATAATAGCATTCGCTAGAATTCGTAGGAGACAATGGACCACCTCCAAGTAAAAATTGCATTGTTAAAATATTCCTAACAAAAAGGCAGTCAAAGTTGGCAATAATGAAATCCTCAAAACCTTTTCGAAAAAAGTGACTGAACTTAAAACAGAAAAACAAAATCTCCGGTTCAGTATTCACGAAGGATTTAAAAATGATGATAGGTTATTCTTACCGTGTGTATCATTTTCACCGTTGTCGGATAAAATGCAAATAAATGCACAGTGCAGTCTTTTTATATCTCTTTTGTACGATCAACCAACCGTGATCACTGTAGCGTCGTTTCTGTTCGCTTGCTCAAATTCGACTGAATATGCAGCAACTATACGAGACTCTCTTAATAAGTGAGTAATTCAAAATTTCAAAGACCCCTGATTTTATAGCCAGCTCGTATAGCAAACTCAGCCGTACGGGACACTTCACTTTGAAACTCATGTATAAGGACAGACGTAGACAGACTTTGATTACTCATTTTCAAGTTTAACAGAGTCTTATTATAGTAGGGAGCACAAGGCTTTGTGCCACAAGCACGAAAGCACGTAGGTCAACAATGATGTGCAATGATTTCAGTTTGTATTCACCTAGTTTGTCGCGTTTATATAATATTTTTCTTTATTTTCAATTAATTTCTCTATACGTCTACAAGAGGTCTACGAAGATTATTAATGATAAGGCAGGAGTTGGAGTTGGTTCGACATAATCATGTCATTCCGAATAAAGATCTGAATATTTCAATTCAAATTTATTTCATTTTCAGTGCAATTAATTGAGCTATTTCTATCCGTTTGTATTCTTTTCTTTGTTTGTTGTAAACTTGAAAACAGCAAAAAGTATTGACTTGATTGATAATTGAAATCTCATTGTCCTACATTTAATCCGTTACACTTTTAAATGTTTTAGTTGTCGTCACCCAAAAAAAATAAACCAAATAGATTGTGACAAAAACTAGCACAAGCAAACAAACATCTTTATAGCTCTTAAATATAACAATTAGTTCTTCCATAGGCTCATTAAATGGGGTCACAAGCTCACAAGCTTCCGTAATTGTCAAAAGTTCCACTTTTAAAAACATCTTCACCATTTAAATCATTGCCAGATGGACTGCTGTTTGAATTCAGCAAATAATCTTGGTCTGAAGTTTGAGATTTTAAACGCAATTTTGTCCATGGATAAATGACAACGCTTCTAGTATCCCCCCACTTTCGATAAACGAGTGCATTGAAACACGCTTGCATTGGGTTGAATATTGCCTACAATAAATAATATGAATGTCCATATTTGAAAGAATGCAACTAAAAATGGCAGACAATCATACCATTAGATACCAGTCAAACAGCACAAAACTCTTGGGTACGTCAGTCCAGAGAGCCCAAAGCATAAAAGCGTTTACGATATTGGGGATCCAACATAGATAAAACACTAAATTAATGCACATAAACTTTATCTTTAGGTTTCTTAAATTTTGTCTCTCAATGGTGGTAAATCTTCCAGATACTGAAACGACCAATTGTTGAGCCTAGAATAAAACAGGAAATAAACATTTCAATATTGCGAGAAATAATTTGCGACTGACAGTGTACCCTTTTGTTTGTTTTCCAGTACAGAATCGGGTTTAAAATCATCACCGATACTATTGGCACATAGGTGAATATGTAATTAGGCAAGATTCGTACGAAGGGATTTGAAGATATGGAGTGGCAACTAAAAATTCATTGTCAACTTCTTTGACTCATTCTGCAACTATTTGAAAATTTGCTTTGCTTACTTGAAATTCGGAGTATACAAAATTGTCAACCCTGCCGTACACAAGAGTACAGGTAACCCCCAAGAGATTAAATGATACGTTTTAGGAAACCCTCGCTTCTCGTTTACGGCTTTGAACATATCTACTGCGTAGCACAGGGTCCACAAACATGTTGCAGTGTAGAAATATTGAATGCAGAACTGAAACACATTCAATTCATACAGATTGCTCCCACAATTTGCAAATGGCCAGTCTAGAACTTATAGCAACACTGGGTTTGCTTGTGGGTTTCCCCATAATTTAAATCCTATGCATCGTTCTTACCGAGAACACTGCACAGAAAATAGTGTCGAAACTGATACCGCTGACAGACATTGGATTTAAAAAGTTCTTTCCTGCTATCCACGACACCGAACGAATGAGAACGGCTGAAATTATTAAAATTAAAGTTGAATATGAAAATTGCATAATCATATCATAATCTAGAATTACCCAACGAAGCCATAAGGTCAGCAGTTGCAAGCCACATAATAATGTACCGACTCCTGATATGAGAATTGGGCTTACGATGAACCAATTCTGAAGAAAATCCTCGTCTGGGTAAAATCTGAAAACAGTTTTAACAGGTGTAGGTGATTTTATAAAGTAATTCTTTGGTTATCAAACTATTTTCATTTGTTCTATCTAAGAACTTCTAACCTGATATGTTGCTCCTAGTATTCCACAAACTGAAAATACTATGCACACCACGTTGTACGGTCCACTTCGAAATGGCAAAATTACATCGGCACCAGGACGAGTCTGATTGGTTTCAATGCAACAAAATGTCTGCAAAGTTGGATCTGCCATAGTTGTACTACTTTAAGTATTATTTTTGAACGCCTGACAAGTTATTTTAGACCAATTCAAACATATCATATTATTGTACTTTGTAGCAGATATTTCAAAACGGAACCATGTATACATACTCTTTAGCTACAGCGACAAATAATACTTTTCAGTGCGAACTTTGTCTAAGGTTACTTCGTTCTTAATGGCGTCTTTTTCCTTGGGAAACTCTATTCCTTCTTGTTTTGACCAAATCAACCCCTTGCAGTTCAATGGATCATTAATGAAATGAACCATTGTCTTTTAGAATCTGTGCCTTACCATTGATTGCATTTAAAGTATTTAACAATACGATAATTTACATGCACAATCAACAGGTATAAACTTGCCGGTCGTGTTTGTGCTAAAAACATTGCTCCAGACTAGCTCTGTAATCTTATCTTACCGGAGCTGATAAAAATGTTGATTTTACATATCAACCTTTCTTAGCTTTCCATTCTTTACACCTTTCATTCATTCAGCAATCCATAGAATCATCTTTCCATTGGTAGTATATTCATTCACCGGTACACTGTAGCTATAAATGGGGTGTTTATCGCTACTCAATAGCTATAAATAACCTTGTCGAACCTTTCCTTGTTGAACCGTTCCTACATACCCTTCCTAGGGATTATTTTCCAGCCTTTACTACGACTCAGGGGTTAGAGATTACTTCACTCAGACTAAAGTGATTGGGGATTAAAAAACGCTTCAGAACGTAAATTGTTACTTTTGAAGAAAATTCAGTATAAAATAAACGGTTCTCAGCTTAAATATATTTGGGAAAGCTTTGAATGAAGACGTTATTGAGAAACGAATTCAACTTCGAGTATGTACAGCTCTTGGATTTTGGATTAGAAATGAGCTAGTTAATCGTTCCGTATTTCAAGGATTATGGATTACATTCAATTTAAGTGAGAAAAATATTACGGATTAGGGATCCGTCCCCAATTTCTATTCTATGAATCCGAATTAGGGATTATCCACTATCCCAGGTCTTATGAAAAGTAGCGTGTAATGTACATATGTGACATGAATTTGACCCCGTTCGCATCAATCAATCCGTGCATTGCAGCGTGAGACAAAGAAAAGAGTTGTGCCATCGAACGAAAGAATGACCTCAGAAATGGTTGGGAACTTGCTCATTCTAGATTTCTCCATATGTTTAGGTTTAGACCATCTCCTATATACCTAGTCAAGAGAATCAGATGCCACAAAGCAATTTCTGCTGGTGAATGAATAGCAATTATTTGTTATTTTCATTGTTTATTTGTTTCATTCGTGTTGTTTCATTCATTAAGATAAATAACAAACAATACTACTAGGACCATGAACTCGAGTAGTGCTATTAGTGATTCTTCCCGTGTAGAATACAGCATGTACAGTCCAGACAGGCCTGAACGGTTAGACCGTTATAGACCTTGGAATTCAAGGATGGTAGAAACTTGGCAGTCTCAGAATCTAGAGTTGACATCAGCACTACCCTCATGGCATTTATCCATGAGTTCTACACAACCAAAGTCCAACGATGAGGAGTCTTGTTACGCTTGTTTCAAAGGGGTGGAGGACTGGCTCAAAACGGTAGAAAAGATTTATCGGGACAATCGCAACTTTTTCTTTTCTCAAATACCCTTCATTATTCACGCATCGTAAGTTTTATCAGGATTTCAAAGGTAAACTAACAAGTCTAAAAAATGTTTTTGAAATAATTGCAGAAAGATTTTGGTGACGATTGCTCAACCTATTTTGACCGTGTATCCGGAAATGTTTTTTGAACGGGAATTGGACAAAAGGTTATGGAAAAGTGGAGTTTTGGAAATTGTTCGCATGCTTCGAAAGCCACCTCGTAATCCTAATGAGTGGGAAAAGTATTTCCGAAGTGTAATTCTTCCCATATATCTGGAACAGGTATTACTTACATTGTGAATCGCTTTTTAGGGAATTATCTCATGTGTTGTTTCCATTTCAGATGATCAAGTTGTATACAGAGTTTTTTGATTGTGCATCCAAGTGTATTTTACACAAGTTTGATGATGGTACTTTGTTTCATGAAGAGGATTTGAATTCTAACGATGGGAAATTTTTGGATTTACTGTATCGGTTGCGTATTTGCATCGGGGATATGCACCGGTATAACTATCCGTCGGGATCACAATATTCACAGTCGTTTGAGTGAGACTATTTTGAAAAATGAAGAGGTTTTGGAATTTTTTAATTGTCTTATTTTGTGAATTGTTTGAATTAGGAACTATGAGATTGCAAGATTACTGAGAAAGGATTATGGAAGGGCTTTCTATCAACAAGGGGTTTTAGCTGTGATGTCTGTAAGTTTAATCAAGTTGATGATTTATTATGTTTTATATTCATTCATTAACAATTGATTATATTTGCTTGTAGAAAAATTCAATTAGTGCCATGTATTATTTTGCACGGGCTCATTTTGCTGCAGCACCCACTGAAGGAGCGAAGGATCAACTTTTGGAAATACATTCCCAGTCTTTTCAAACAGTAATTCTAACATATAAGTAACTCTTAAATTGTAGTTTAGTTATGTTATTAGTCATTGTATAACTCTAGAGATTGGCAAACAAAAGACAGTATTGGTACTCCTTGTCAAAGTACCTCGAAAATGATGTAAAGAGAAATCGGAGATATCGGCGTCAAATTTGGATAATGCCTTACCCATTTCCAGCACCGGTGGAAACCCCAAAACCTCCAAAATCTCCTCCTCCTAACAAAAAAGAGCATGTATCTTCATTGTCAACACCAGAACTATTTGACCGATTTTCTATCACGTTCACAGATGCTTTAGGAAAATTGTTTTCGCGGATTGGGTATGTGAATGAAATTTGTATCTGGCAATTGATGACTTGAACTATACTGCAATAGGATGGACGAATTCGAGCAAGTCGCAGAAGAAAGCCTGGTGTATTTTGAAGGGATTTTGCAAAGAGAGTACGATGAAGGCCATGGAGTAAACTTTGTCATCATGATGCATATCGTGGGATTGGTGACGTTTGTACTCCAGTCTACCATTTTGCGTACGACTTTAGATGTATTTTCTACTCGTCTTGTGCTGTCCATAAATTGCATTGTAGGCATATTTGCATTTCAGATAAAAAGAATGCTCTGCATGGGAATGGACTAGCTAGGAACCAATTAAAGCACAATATTAAGTTGGCTACGTTATACATGTTGGAATTATACAGCGTCGTGGTGGAACGTCTTTCAAAGCTCGTTGTTTTAATGGACTGGGACAATCCACAAATTCAGTACCTAAGCGCTGCCGTAATGGTGTGTGATTCTAATTCAATTTTATATATACCTATGCTATCTACCGCTAACCCATTATGGTGTTAGGTTTGGTCAGTTTGGCTAAGTAACAACCAAAAGTTGTGGACAATACCTCATGTTCGTCCCCGTTTCAGTGTTCGGTAAGTAGCATTTAAATTTATTGAACTTATGAGCTGAAACGTAAATGCAGTTGATTTCTACTTTATAGACGTATTGAAAAAAGTCGAAACTTAAACCGCTTTGACCAAACGGACGATATTTGGGTAGTCTTTGGGAAGTTATTGACTCGAATTGAACGATTAATGTGTTATGGGCATGCCTATTCCTTTCCAAGCGTAGCAGATACTGATGAGTCATCTCTGGATCTATCATATTCCAAGCTTCCGCCTATGCAAGAGCGCTACATCTTGCATGGGTTTCTACCCTCCGTATTAGGTTCGGCTTGGTACACACGCAATTTTTATATAAGAGACGGAGATGATAAGGTACGATTGGTTGCAGTTTTTGATACATTTTATCAGGAAGGGTGCTTATAAAAATTTTACTGTGATATGTAGCTCCGAGCTTTTTTGATGATAAGACTTCAGTATATTCATCTGTTTGGAAAAGAATTGATCACTAAAAACTTGGCATATCTCAGTCATTCACAAATACAGCCTGGTGTTTACGAGTACACCTGCAACGCGAAATTAATCTTTCCGAAGGACTTGAAGGATTCTTGTGGTTTATATGAAGTGAGAATTAATTTATACGCTAATATATGCAAAACTTTTTATATAAAGTGTTATTTTTCTATTAGAGAAATTATTGGTTTTGGTTTATCAACCTGGAACGAATGAATGCAAAGCCTCCTAGAAAAATACGTCCATACGGCTACAAATCTCGTACTATTGTTCGATCGAAGAAGGTTTCCAAACTTGTGGCACCTACAGCAAACGGCCGAATGAGCCATGATCTGCCAATTACTGATATTAATAAGGTATAAGAGGGATTATTCTTATTAAATTGTAGGAGGATACTCAATTTTCTATTATTTTCTAAACAGTTGTGGTGCAATATGAACGATCACAATTACCGGTCAGATATGGTTGTTATTGCTCGTAGAGTTTTATTGGACACCAACTGCTTTATAAACAAGCTTGCATACGTGGAAAAACTTATTCGCATATTTCCGTACCCAATACTCCTTCCCGTGACAGGTTGATGGAGTTTTTAGTTCTTGCTTTTTGTTAATTTTAAGGTCTGTAACCGTTCCATTTAATTAATCTAGTTGTACTGGAGCTAAAAGGATTGTCAAAGGGAGGAATGAAACTTCGTGACAGAGCGCAGTTTACGGATCTTCGTTGTAGTGAAGCCCTAGAAAGAATTAAACAAGGAAACGAAGTCTCTTACTGCGCGAAAGATGCCTTGGAGCTAATAGAAAAGCATTTGCGATGCTTCAAGATCGTTACCACTCGAGGACGAATTTTTAGTGTGAAGAGCATCTATGAAAAAATCCAAGATGAAAATTTCGACCCATATTTGCGGAACGATAATCGAATTCTTGAGACTTGTGTCTACCTAGAATTCAACGACAAGGAAACCAGGAAGCTGGATACCCCTCTAAGGCTATACCGAAAAACTGTCCTCGTCACTGGTGATCGTGGCCTACGTGTTAAAAGCACCGTTCACGAAGTTCCTACTAAAGAAATTGAATCATTTGTGATTTGGGTTGAAAGATATAAAAAGCCTCGTCCAGTAACTACCAATAATCGTGCCTTGGATCGACCCGGTGGGACTCGTACCCCTCACCCTCGTTCTAATCCAAAACAGAACTAAATATACTTCCACAAGGTCTTTCTATAAAGCTCAATATTATCTACTCAAAAGCCAATTCGTACAAATGCAAGGATTTTGCCATATCTTGTTCAATCGAACTAGTCTTTTAAATTTGTGATTATAATTACCTTTATATAGTGAGGTGTGATACTAAATTTATGTTTTGATATAAATGAAATATATTTTTGTTTTATAATTTCTTTGTACTTCGTAAAAAGTATTAAATTTGACTATTGTGTTTAATTTCCAAGTCGTCATATTATCATATATATATATATATATCATCTCTCATATCTCACGCGTTTGTGCAAAAATTCGAAAACCTTCCACCTTTCTAGGGGTAGATTTTACTTGTCCCCTTATGTCACCGTTAAGAGCAGATTGACGCTAGTGATTTATTCATGCGTTATTCCCTGAACAGTAAAAGAAAGTCTGGTTTTCGTTGATAGCTATGCCTATTTACCTCGCTCGTGGGTGGTTGTAAGGTTGGTCATTGATAATTAATTGCTATATTAATTGGGACTTTATATGCAGCATGCGCTTCCTATTATTTATTGATATTAAATTATTTTCAACACATCATGGCATCATCAACTACGAAAAACAAAATGTTGATGGCGTCTCGTTTATCATATGTATATGCAATTTAACCAAGATACTACTGTAATATTACCTCACAAAAGTAAAGTTTTTCAGCATACTAATTATGGTGACTTGATCGTCCTATCCAACTTACTGGCATCGATAGATTAAAAATCGCGTCATGAGGACGAGAGAGCATGTGCACGTAATAATGGGAAAATTATACCGGCTCGTTGTCTGTGGCACTTAATTAAATGAATTCCTTACAAATGGAAATGCTCATTTGTCTGCTCATGCAAATTCTTGTAGTCTTCAATTCAACTCTTCTGTCACGACATCGGATGCACAAGGTTGTCCCAATCATGAATTTTGGAGCGTCTCACACATTTGTATGCATTCATAGAATTCTCCTTCTGCTGGATACATCACATCTTACTTGAGATAACAAAACTCCTTTAATCATACACTACTTATAGGGGTCGATTACTGTTTTCCTAATTACGAAAGTAAATAAAATAAATGGAAACAAATGCAAACAAACAATGAAAAAAATGAGCACGAGCAGTCAGGGGCTGGTCGGGGATTCTTCCGCTATAGCGGATTCTTCCGCTATAGCGGAAAAATCCCCAACCAGCCCCTGACTGACGAGACAATCAAGACCACACGCCAAGTTGAGAATTCCAGTGACACATTTTTTGCAAAACACAACAAAATTAGGATAGTAAATTAATAATGAATCGCATTTAGTATTGTCTTTAAATGTCTTGATATATTTGCTTGCATGGAATGCGTCATATCATGGAGTAAAAATGTTATTCATGCATTCGCATAAATATTTGGTAATGAAGACACTATCACAACACAACCACGGAACTAAGTATTCATTTCATTATCAGACAAAAATTTCTACATTTTCTCAAAGAATTGGTGTGGCCATGAAATAATAAAAGTGCGATTGTTATTTCAATATTGAATTTCGTTAGCTGGAGTGTGCTTAAAGATTTCTTGCGTAAATCTATTAATGGGATTAATTTATAAAATGATTGTACATTGTCATATCTAATCTAATCTAGTCCTAAGCGAAGAACTGCACTTGGGAGAACTTTTACAAAAGTTATCAAACTCATTCCTAATAAACCAAATTGCGGACTAACAAATGTTTGCTGAATGCCATGAAATGACTTTTTTATCCATTTCGGTCATTATAATAGCCTTGCAACAAACGAGATTCTGGATCATTCAACTTTGTTTGATTTAATATGCGTGTCATAACTCGGGATT